>QLTV01004445.1:2769477-2782756 GCA_003457575.1 Thermophis baileyi
ACAAACTTAATGTAAACTTCTCCAAACTTCACTGCAGAAAATACGACTTCAGCAACAGAGTGGTCAACGCCTGGAATTCACTACCTGACTCTGTGGTTTCTTCCCCAAACCCCAAAAACTTTAACCTTAGACTGTCTACTGTCGACCTCACCCCATTCCTAAGAGGTCTGTAAGGGGCGTGCATAAGCGCACCAGCGTGCCTACCGTCCCTGTCCTACTGTCCTATTGTCCTCATCTATCTGTATTCACCTTGATTATGTTTATGTTTATACCTATACCTGCTATCTTGTACATGTTTGACAAATAAATAAATAAATAATAAATAAATAAATAAATAAGTATAATTTAGGTGAGATTAATGCTGCAAGATGACAAATGTAGAATTGCAGAAGGATATTTAAGTTGCTTTCAAAACCATTTCTGGAACCTGCACATGTATCTCTTTTCACATGCAAATCCATTCCTCCCCCATTTGCCCCCCCCCAGCTTTCCTGATTTTAGCAACCTAATTTAGAAGGTGAAACAAAAAGGCTTTTTTTTTTGCTGTCATTATTAAATGATTTAGAATCAGAAACCTTTGCTGATTTGCTGCAAATCGTAGAATAGAATAGAATAGAACAGAGAATAGAATAGAATAGAATAGAATAGAATAGAATAGAATAGAATAGAATAGAATAGAATAGAATAGGGAATAGGGAATAGGGAATAGGGAATAGGGAATAGGAAGAAAAAAAATACATTCATCAAGAATCATAAGATACAACACTTAGTGATAGTCATAGGTTACTAATAAGCAATCAAATCATACTAGGAAACAAATAAAACAATATAAATCGTAGAGATACATCTTGGTGTCTGAGAATGCATCCTAGTTTCCCTTCCCTGTATTACACTGCATGTGATCTATTGGAACAGAGCCTTGACTCCAGAGTTGAGTGGTGGTCTCATTATTAGAATGCTATTTACCTGCTCAAAACAGGTAACAGCACTCTTTTTCAAGCATCTCCATCATCAACAGTTGTACAGTCTTAAAACACTGGGCATTTGTTTGGTACAGCAACCAAACAGGATAGGTACAGGCTCCAATGGATAACAAAGACTGCAGAAAGAAGAATTGCAACCAAGCTTGCCTTCCAAAGAAGACCTGTATATTATGTGGGTCAGAAGGAGGGCTGAGAAGATATCTGCAGATCCCCTCACATCCTGCACATAAGCTGTTTCAACTCCTCCGCTTGGGGCAGTGCTATAGGGTATCACAGGCCAAAACAACTAGACACAGGGCCAGTTTTTTTCCTTTGTGCCATCACTCTACTGAACATTTAATTCTCACAACGCTATCTAATGTCTATGTGTCTATACCAGGGGTGAAATTCAGCAGGTTCTGGAGAACCGGTAGCGGAAATTTTGAGTAGTTCGGAGAACCAGCAAATACCACCTCTGGCTGGCCCCAGAGTGGGGTGGGAATGGAGATTTTGCAATATCCTTCCCCCAGGAGTGGGGAGGGAATGGGGATTTTTTGCAGTATCCTTCCCCTGCCACACCCACCAAGCCACGCCCACAGAACCAGTAAGGAAAAATTTTGAATTTCACCCCTGGTATTTACCCATGTAGTATGGCTATGGTATTACTTATCCATATTATTATTTTCTTTACTCAGCCCTCTTCTTAACATAGTAACATATTACTATCTTAATTACTATTCTGTTGCTTTGCATGTACACTGAGAGCTTTTGCACCAGAGACAAATTCCTTGTGTGTATAATCACACTTGGCCTAATAAATTATTCAGTTCAAGTAATGCTCTAACCAAGCTTTCCCCAACTTGAAACCTGCTACATGTGTTGGGCTTAAATTCCCATAATCCTGAGCTGACAATATTGAATGGGGATTCTGTCATTCAGATAGGGGAAAGCTGATTTATGTTTCGGTGCCTATTTGTTAGATCCAGAGGTGGTATTCAGCCGGTTCGGGAGAACCAGTAGTGGCAACCCGCGGGTGGGCCCGCCCCGGCACTATGCTGTCCTATTTCTGCATGTTTTGAAGCAAAGCGCATGCGTGGATGGTCGCACGCATGCACAGAGGCGGCACATGCGCACGAAGTGAGCACGCATGCACGCTCACATTTGCGAACCGGTAGGGAAGGTAAGTGAATACCACCTCTGGTTAGATCCAATGTACAAAAACTACCATGGCATATGAGTATATGTGTGTGGGGTGTACATTATCCCAGTAGTACAGTCTCTTGGGAGATGAAATGCATTAATTACTCTCACAGTGTTGCTTCTGTGTTTGGTACTCAGCATTTTCTAATTCAGCGGCTGTTATGTCTTCACTTCTGGTTGCTAGTGGCCACTATCCTGGAAAGTAAATAATTCGAATTTATGGTTTTTTTTTCAATTTGATCAATTGAGCACAACATTTACAACCTCAGTTTCCTTGGCATAATGCTTAGATATTCCAGCCATATTGCATTAGCAACCTTTCTGACATATGCATGACTTTGTTTATTTTCACTACCTTAAATTCAGGATGGACTACTCTTATCATTTTCAGTCAGAAACAGACAGACTCAGTTAAATTTGATCGGTCAGTTTTTCTTTTTTTGGAGTCATAAAGAAACTGCACATCATATACTCTGACATGTGGTAGGCAAATCTTACATGCCTTTGGGAAAGTTGCAAGCTAGCTTTGTTCCTGAGAATCCAGGTTAGAAAAGAACTTTCTGAGCAATGGCTCAGAAACCTCCCTGGCAGAAGATCTATCTTTTTATCAGAGAGAGCCAATGGAAATGTGAGACTATAGTATGAAAGGCAAGCTGTCACTCATACAGCAATTGTCACACAAGGATAAAAATTCAATTTCCCTCAGCCCCTCCTCATGGTGCCTAATGCTATAAATTAAACCTTTGTGACTGACTATGGATGTGGCTGCCTCTAACATTCATTAGCCTTAGGTCCTTAGTATGAGATAAGTGGGAGAGGAGTACTGCAGAAGAGAGTTAATTGCTTCCTATCCCAAGGTGGGATGTAAAGAACTGTTAGTGTTAATGGGACATGTGCCTGAGAATTTTAAAACAGGATGGTGAATGGATGGTCCAGTCTACTCTTTGCCATCTCCCAAGGGTGCACTGTTTGAAGTATTTTATGAGCCAATATTCGATGGATGTCTGCTTGTTGTCATACAGAGCCTTCAATGTAACTCAATCTATATATATAAAAGCAAAATCCACTCACTCATCACGAAATCTCCAGAACGGTAAAGCCTACAAACTTGAAATTTGGCACGTACATTCATCTTGGCTTCTAGGTGCTCGCTAAGAAAGGATTTTTCGAAATGACTATCAGATCATTAGTATTTCATATACACTATATTCATATACAGTATATTAACATGCTCTGATGCTAAGGAGTTAGATGGTCTACTCCCCCTCCCCACCTGAAAAGAGCTCTGTTCCAACTGCCAGTTGGGCATGGGCGTGGCCAGTGCGTAGAAGGGGATAGGAGGGGGTCAATGGGGCCAGCCTGAGGGAGAGAAGGGGAGAAGAGAGGAGAGGCCTCAATGGGGCCAGCCTGAGGGAGAGAAGGGGGATAGGAGAGGCTTCTGTGGGGCAAGCCTGAGTGAGAGAAGGGGATAGGAGAGGATCAATGGGGCCAGCCTGAGGGAGAGAAGGGGGATAGGAGAGGAGAGGCTTCTGTGGGGCAAGTCTGAGGGAGAGAAGGGGAGAGGAGAGGCCGATCGTAACTACTCATTAATGTTCAAACTTTAACTGTCAATTTATCAAGCTCGATCACATAGTTTCGTAGCGAAGCACGGGTATCCAGCTAGTAATTGATATAAATTAAATGTCAATTTTTTAAAATATCAGCACCGTATAATTGGCAGCAATTATTTCAAATGTTACATCCATGCTCAAGTTCATGGATAACATTCAGTGAGCTGGTTAAGTTTTCACTGACCTAAGCTCTCAAGATGCAGTTGGGAATATTCAATGTAAACAGATAAGTTTGGAAATAGAGGGAGATGCAGCTGGCCACTTGAAAGTGCCAAAGAGAGGAGGATAGGATCTGGTAAGAATATGGTAATTAGAGAAGCTCTTGGGAATGTGACTGAAAATTGGACTACTTCCCACAATGAAATAGAAATGTCAACGTTTTGGAATGTATAGAAGTACTCAGTGTCTGTCATAGAGCAACATAATGCTGTGATAATGTCAACAAGCATTGAATCTATTATCATCTCTCACTGATCACTTTGAGATAAGGATCCTAGAAGTGAGCAAAGGGATGAACTACAAATATATATATTGCTGCATATTTTACTAAAGCACTTGCTAATGCTAAAGAGATTGTGTATGCACATACATCTTGGAGCTCCTGGCAACTGTCAGGCAAGTCCCTGTAATTTTTTTAGCAAGTTTTCAGAAGTGGTTTGCATTCTTTCATAGGATTGAGAGAGAATGAGTGGCCCAAGGTCATGCAGTTGGCTTCATTCCTAAGGCAGGACTAGAATTTACTGACTCCCAGTTTCTAATCTGGTGTTTTAATGACTCTACCATACTTGCTCAATAAAATCTGAAGAGATCACCTCAGCCCATACTCTCCAAGCAACTAAGAACTATCCTGATCAGGAACTAAGAACTATCCTGATGCCTTTGTTTAATAGGGTAGGGACCATTTGGTAGAAATGTGGCTATTGTTTAATGCTCACCATATGTACTATGGTCATAGAAGAGAGAACCATTCAAGCAGGCATCATATATGTAGCTATTTTGTAGCCTAAGCATTTTCTCATGGAGAACATGAGTGTCAGTCTTTGTCCTAGAGTCATGGAGATGTGTAAAACATCAACTCCCAGAATTCCAGCCAGTGGGGAATGTTGTTATAGTGGATCCAGGCCAGAGGTGGTATTCAGCCGGTTCGGACTGGTTCGGGAGAACCAGTAGCAGAAATTTGGACTGGTTCGCCAAACCGGCAAATACCACCTCTGGTTGGCCCCATGCCCGGTTGACGCTTGTCCCCGCTTGCTGCTCACCCCGCTTGCCCCGCCCCACCCCGCCTGGCCACCATATATATGTTGCCTTCGCCACACGGCCCAGCTAATCGCCTCACCTTGCCTCCACACCTTGCCCGCTCTGCTCACCAAAGGTAAGCATGCCGCCCGCTCGCCCTTCGCCTCAGGTCAGGGCCCAGGGACACGCCATTCCCTGAGGCCCCGGAGCCTTGTCTTGGCCGGGTCAGGGAATGCGCCATTCCCCTGCTCCAGCCTTGCCCCCGGAACCTCCACCCACATGCCGCCCGCTCGCCCTCCGCCTTGCTCACCTTTGTCTGTGCCTTGATGGGGGTTCCAGCCGCCAGTAGTTTTTGGCTGCCTTCCGAGCAGCTCCGTTGCGACGCCATCCCTCTGGTGCAGCAGGCCATTCTCCTGGCCGGGTCTGGCCGTGAGCGGCACCGGCAGGCAATGGGGCACGCGTGCGTGGCCGGAGCAAAGAACAGAGCGGCGACGGCGATGGCGGCGATGGGACTTCTTCAGGCCTCTTTTTCGGCCTGTAGTTTTTGGCGCAAGAAGCCTGCAGCCACTGCTGCCGGCTCGGTTAAGGCTGGCAAAGAGGCTTCTCGTGCCGAAAAAGAGGCAGTGGCTGCAGGCTTCTTGCGCCGAAAACTACAGGCCGAAAAAGAGACATGAAGTCCCGTCGCTGGCCTGTTCTTCTCACCGGCTGCGCACGTGCACTCCATTGCCTGCTGGTGCATGTGCGCGGCCACACCCCATTGCCAGACCCGGCCAGGAGAATGGCCTGCCGCCCTGGAGGGTTGGCGTCGCAGCAGAGCTGCTCGGAAGTCAGCCAGACTGTGGTGTCCCTTTAAGGTACTTCGACATGGAAGGGGGGGGACCATAAAGGGACAGGCTGCAGGAGCTGCCTTTTCTGCTGGTTCTGTGGGCGTGGCTTGGTGGGCATGGCTTGGTGGGGTCATGTTACTGAGTGGGCGTGGCCAACTCAATGTCACTCACAGCAAGGTGCCGCCCCACCAAGCCACGCCCACAGAACCAGTAGTAGAAAAATTTGAATCCCACCACTGATCCAGGCACTCAACCCTTCTTTTTTCCCAAACTAATAAGACTTGGCCACCCAAATATTTTATTTTTTAGCTCCATTAAACAGTTGCAATCAGTTCTTCAGAAATATCACTGAGTAGAAGTCAGCCATTCTACCTGTGTCAGCAACATGGAAATAAAACACCCAGGGCTCCATTCTCTGCCAGTGATATATGTTGGGCACATTCTGGCATCCAGTTAGGACTCATTGTCTCTGAAAGAAAGCTGACAAAATAAGCTCACCTCTAATTTGTCATATTCAGATATTGCACTTCTGGGTAATGTTACATTTCTTCCACATTTCTCTCTCAGTATACTTCCTCCCTGCTTTGAGCCTTCACCAGGCAAGACTGCCTTAGGGTGCCATGAAGTCAGGGTAAACAGCAGTCTTTCAATAAATAATGGTTATTTCATAATGCCTAGAATCCCAATTAGGCTACAACCAACCCAATGCCATATGAAAAATACCCTTTTAGGACCAGTGGGGATTAAGACTTGAGAGTAAATAAAATATGCTTTTATGGGGATATAGCCAGTCAAAGGATACCATCAGAAAGAAAATTGGTGAGGTTGCTCCTTATTATCTTTCTTAACACTCTTACCCAAGATGCTGTCTACCATATCTGTTAACCTGGATCTTTTTCTATTTGGATGGACACATTTCCATACAAAAAACTAGGCTGCTGTAACCCATCATGTTAATTTTGATAGTATGCCTACAGGCCAATATGGGGCCTAGAGACATTTCTCTAAATAAAAATGATGCTAAAAGTTGGCACTTAGTTTATAGCAGATCATCTTCTAATGGCATATTACTCAAAATAATTGTAAAACTTAGAATTAGGAAGTTTGGCAAATATCAAGGAAAATATACATGGGTACCATATGTCCTATTTATATTTCATTTTAAGACTGGAATTTTGCAGTCCCCTCAGATTATGCAGCTGATATTATGCAGCAAAGCCAATTTTCAACAGCATTTTTCCTGCACTCCAAAGATGCAAAATAGTTAAGTTTCTTGTGACTGTAATTCCATCTATTTTCTACTTTTTAAATAACAATGTTATTAAACATTACAATTGAAATGATAAAAACTAATACAAATTAAAAAAGAAAAGAAAAAAAATAGAAAGTGCACAAAAGAAAAGAAAAAATAGAAAATAAAGAAAAATAAGAATATAATAAAGAAAAATAAAGGAGATATATAAAGAAGAAACTTCCCCTTTATCACTACGAGTACAAACAATTTTAGTAACTTATTTTCTGTTAAAATACAACAGATGATCTTTTCTTCCTGTATCTCCTCTCTTACCTATAAAAAAAATGTTAGACCCCCCATTGTTCAGTCCTGGTCCACAAAACTCCATTAAACATTACTACGGATAGTAATATATCTATTTTAACCTTAAAGTAAACCAATTTTATATTCCTTTTTTTAACTTTTAACAATATTAATTTTTAATCCCTTCAAATAATATCCTAGAAATTGATTCCCCCCTTTTTTTTCTTTGTCCTTTCTCACAAAACTTTAACAAGTCTCTTTTGTAAATCCAGTGTAGGAAAGTTATCCAGATCACTCTGGTTTGTTATTTGCATGTCCCTTTTAATTACTAAAATATCAGCAGTTTTCATTTGTATATCTAATATATCACCTTTTTCCAGATCATTCTTGTAGCCTGTCATTTTTAAATCCACATTCTAATCAATTTCAGTCTTGTCCAGTAGAATGTGTTCCTCTTCCATAACATTATTTACAAACAGTCTATCTATAATGGCAGACTTTCTTAAAATTAACTTATGAGTCAACTGTTCACTAATACAGCCAATGTTATTTTGCTCCATTTTGCATTAGCAACACAATGAGAACAATTGATCAGTGGAATGGCTTGCCTCCAGATGTTGTGGGTACACCATCATTGGAAGGTTTCAAGAATAGACTGGACAGCCATTTGTCTGGAATGGTATAGGATCTCCTGTCTAGGGACTATAAGACCTCCCTTCCAATCCTATTATTCTATTAACATTATTCTATGTTCTAAGTCAAATTGAGGTATTCTTCTCCATTAATTGTAATCTTTAGTTCCTTCATGTTCCCTCTAGTGTCCAATCTTCAAAGTCCAACATTTTTTAGAATTGAAAACAGCAGCATAGTATGGATTGTTATAACTAATTTTAAAATCTTATTTTAAATCCACCTGGACTCTTAGTCCATTCATAACTTTCCAAAAACATTATTTTGCTATTTATTAATTTTTTCATAAGTCCTTAAACTCATTCTTAAAACTTCTTTTGCTAAGAATTGAAGGAAACTCACCCAGTGAATGTAATAAAATTTGCCATTCCAAAGACTTTTAATATTTGAAAAGCAATAAAAAGGTAATTCTAAATGTGATTAAGAAATGAGTCTCAGTCAAGCTATTTAGGCTACATTATGAGTCTCAGTCAAGCTATTTAGGCTACATTATGACTATCTCATGGGGATGAGTTCGTGCAGTCTACTCATGAGGAGCAGCTGTCTGGAGTACATGTGGGTGATTTCACAATCTCGCCTTTCTCCAGATAGATTTTACCAGCTCTGGCCACCAGTCTTGGCCATAATACCACCCTCACTCCTACAGGGATATCTAGCTCATCATGTCCTTACTGGAAGTACAAATTTGTACTTACATTTGTACTTATGGGAAGTACTTTAGACTCACCCCAAATATGTTTTTAAAAAAGATTTCAAAACTGTCAGCTTTGCTGTTCTAGTGATATTAACATGATATCAGACATATCTGGTGTAGAATGCAGAGGAGTAAGATTAGGAAAAAAATGTAGTTCAGGCCAAGTCAAGTAATATGCCCATTCTGCCTATACCCGTGATGGCGAACCTATGGCACGCATGCCAGAAGTGGCATGCAGAGCCATCTCTCCAGGCACATGAGCCGTCTCCCATTGCTTTTCCAGGTTCCGGCGCGCTGGCCAGCTGGTCTTCACACATGCGGGAGCCCCGGAAACCTGAAGAGCAGCCGGCTGGTGCGCATGAACGCACTGGGAAGCTGGTCTTCACATGTGCATGCGTGCCAGAAACTGGAAGACCAGGTGGCTGGTGCGCATGCGAGCGCCGGAAACCGGAAGATCATCTTCCCAGTGTGCACATATGCACCGGGCAGCTGCTCTTCCAGTTTCTGGCACACACGCGTGTGCATGCTCCTGTTTCGGCACTCGGTGCCGAAAAGGTTCGCCAACACTGGCCTATACCGTTAAGACATCCAGTTTTCCTTATTTCTCTTTCTCTTATTTCATTTTCCTCATGTGGCACCTCCTGTAGCTGGTTGCTTTCACCAGGTTTTTGATACCTGAAATGAGGAAAAGGATTGCATTCTGCTCCTGCCTGAGTGTGCAAGACATGAAGTGAGACATGACCTTTCCCACTTTGCACAAATACAGATAAATTGTCCTGATGCATCTAATCCTAAAATTCTTTAATGGGAGAACTATGCAAAACAAATATTTGATAGTGTTAGTTCTGACAGATTTGGTTAAGTGCACTGGAATCAGGGGTGAAATCCAGTTCAGACAGGTTCTGGAGAACCAGTAGTGGAAATTTTGAGTAGTTCGGAGAACCGGCAAATACCACCTCTGGCTGTCCCCAGAGTGGGGTGGGAATGGAGATTTTGCAATATCCCTCCCCCAAGAGTGGGGAGGGAATGGAGATTTTGCAGTGTCCTTCCCCCTGGAGTGGGGAGGGAATGGGGATTTGGCAGTACCCTTCCCCCAGGTGGGGGGTGGGACACAGAACCGGTAGTAAAAAAATTTGGATTTCACTACTGACTGGAATGAACATTTCTTAAGTGTGATTTTTAACGACTGGAGAGAATCAGCTGTGCCATTACCCAGTGAGAAGTAACTATTTCAAATGAGGCTGTTTCTTTCCCTCCAGTCTTACCTTTTTGCATCTTTTTAAAAAATTCAAATCCAGGAATGAAGAAAAGAAAGTAAGTGTTAGAACTTAGTTTCCGTTTGTATCAACGTTTTGACATTTTGCTTTGAATTCAACCATACAGATAACAGGATTACATCTGTATGCTGCAGACTAGAATTTTGGTCTGTCAATTTTCAGCACTATAGATTTGGACAGATCCTCAGGAATCACATTCATTGTGGCCTGCCCTGGATCTTGGAGGAGTATATATTTATACTGTCCCAAGCAAGTTGACGTCTGTAAAGTTTTTTCTTCAGTTCTCACTTTACAGTTGTGAAAGTTTTCTGATGTCAAGCAATCTCTATTCCAGATGGTATGAAAGAAAGGACTACATCAAGTTATGGTGTCCAAAAGCAGGGAGAAGAGGACTTGGGAAACTTTAAAGGTTTATTCACTCTGCTAAGACATAACGTATTTAATAAGCCACTATTCCCTGGACTCACACATGCTAAGCTATCAATTATGGTTTCTAAAGTATGATTTCTGTTTTCACAAAACTCATTAAGCCAAAGTGGAAAAAAAGCAGAATCCAGTTTAAAGCAATGCCTAACATAGATCTCTGAGTGGCAGATGTTTAGATTATTCAGGAGAAAAGTTTGCCACTATTATGCCATTTCTTTTTTTTAATATATATATTTCTATTTCATTGTATATAGCCTTCCAATCTGATATGCTAAAGCTTATCTTTAACATGTTATAAGTAATAAACCAAAGGCACCCTACAGTAAAAGTTAACATGAAGGAAACGAAAACAAGATAAAAAGCAAAGGTTTGTGGTCAAGTCTTTATATAAAACTTCCAGGTCAGGTCTCTTTTCAACCTTTATATAAAAGAGCTTTTTCTATAGCATTCTCATATCTCTGGATTGGGTTGCCATTTGGAGTCTACAAGTCTTTACCACTAGAATTTGCAATAAATTGCTGACAATCAGCATTTCAAAGATTCTGTCTTCTATTACTTTTTTTGATGAATTATATTATTGAATTATATTATTGATGTACTCACTCTTTGTTCTTTGACATTTATTGATTTTTATCAATTTTTGTAATGATATTTACTAGATAGGATGGTTTTACTACAATCACTCTGAAAAAAGCTTTTGACTTACATGTAACCAGAAACATTGGCATATTCATAAACTACTTGGGTCAATCGAATTTTGAGAGCATATTCTGGTGCTTTCATAAAATGGATGTCACAAGTGTGTCTCTTCCTTCCTTTCTGGTCCCCCAGAGTGCTATTATCTTATCTCCTTTTATCCCTAGGCAGGCAGGCAGACAAATTTGGGTTTTTGCCAATTTTGCTCCCCAAATTATAAGCCATCCTTACTGGCAGTCATGGAATCAAACAAAGTTGTTTAATAGGCAGAGCACTTGTCTCTTAATCATGGCAAAGAAAAAAATGGTTTTTGGTAAAAACAAGTACTCTGTTTTGAGGGCAAGAGTAATATAATGAGTTGGCTGTGTAAAATACGTGGAGTACCAGAGCTGCCTAATTTGTCTTCACCTGCACCCCAGCCTATAACTGCCTTGCATGTAATCATATTGCTCTTGTATTATATTGCCTGCTCCATTTAAGCCTCCTTGAGTCATGCAGGTTTCCTTTTCTCTGGATCTGTTTGAGTTAGTGTATAAATATTGGATGCACCTAGATAAATAGTTGCAGTTTGCTGGTCTGTCACTTTTCTAGACAGTCACAAAAGCAACAAGGGAAAAAACCCTACTGTATATAGCCAAGCTATTAGGCAATCAAGAGTAAGACCTGGTTAGTTCTACTCAGAGGTGGCTCAGTGTAAGAGTTAGTTTAATACTTGGGCATAAGAACTTATTTGACTTTGAGAATGAGTTTTATTTTAGGGAGAAAGCTAATCACTCTCATTAATAACTGTGAAGATAAATGACAAAAATGATAATGGAAATGCTTCCCTGACAGTTGTGATAGAGTGACTGCACTGGCTTTCCCATTTCAACTCCTCAATCCAGAGAGCCTCCAGCATTTTTTTGGCTTTCATTATTTCCATTCATGGCAATAGAGAGCCAACTCATCACTAAAAGAAAGACAGTACAGAATTTATGGAGGGCAAAATGATGGGTTAATATCTCTTGGCATGGTATTGCAGAATACTAGGCTGTCAGTACAATATGTTGTCCTCTACCAGAATGCTGTATGTATTTGGATCTTTATGGAAACCCAGAGTTATTTCTGCAAATACATGTAATGCTAAATTGTGTTGTTTTACTTTGCAGCATGGCAGCTTCCTATATATATTTCTATCTATGTGGGTATGTATACTCAAACTAGGGACCTATAGTAGTATCATAGCATCATAGGACAGGAAGGGACCTTGAACATGCACCCATGTCGAAGCAGGAGTCTTTATATCATCCCAGACAAATGGTTGTCCAATCTTTTCTGAAAACCTCCAGTGATGGAGCATCGACAATTCCGGAAGGCAAGCTGATTAATTGTTCTTACTGTCAGAAAATTTCTCCTTAGTTCCATGTTGGATCAGGTGCTTTGATAAATAAATTGACCCCCTGTGATAACCCTTCAAGTATTGGAAAATGGCTATCATGTCACCCTAGCCTTCTCTTAGTCCCCGTATCATCATTGTTGCTCTTCTCTGTACTGGTTCTAGTATCTTAGTGTCTATTTTTTTTAATCATGATGACCAGAACTGGATACAATATTCCAAGTGTGGCCATATTAGCTCTGTATAAAGCGGTACTATCACTTCTTGTGCTCTTGATGCTATCCTTCTATTGATGCAGCCTAGGATTGCATTGGTTTTTTTGGTAGCTGAAGCACACTGCTGGCTCATACTTAAGCAGTGGTCCACCAGGACACCTAGATCCCTCTTACAGGTACTATTGTTGAGCCAGGTACTGCCTATTTTTGTACCTGTGCATTTGGTGTTTCTGCTTAAATGCTGGACCTTACTTTTCTCACCACTGAACTGTATCTTGTTGGATGAGGCACAATGCTCAGGTCTGTCAAGATACTTCAGATTCTTGAATCTGTCTTCCAAAGTGTTAGCAATTCCTCCAGCCTGTTGTCCAGAGGTGGTATTCAGCCGATTCTATCCGGTTCGGGTGAACCGGTAGCGCTGACTGTGGGTGGGCCCGCACGCCCACCCACCCACCCACCCGCCCGGATGTAATGACATCCCATTTAGACACGTTTTTGAGGCTGTGTGCATGCCCAGAAGGCTCTCAGGCTCTC
>QLTV01004445.1:2796749-2810636 GCA_003457575.1 Thermophis baileyi
TGTTTGTTTCTTTGTTTGTTCATCCATTCATTTATATGGCAAAAAATGTCAACAAGTGACTCCAATTAGCAAACAGAATTACAATAAAATAAAATAAAATAAAATAAAATAAAATAAAATAAAATAAAATAAAATAAAATAAAATAAAATAAATAATAAAATATATAAAATAAAATAAAATAAAATAAAATAATAAAATAAAATAAAATAAAATAAAATAAAAAATAAAATAAAATTTTCATTCTGTTCTTGTGGGACTTGGCATGCCTGAGTTGGACTTCTCAAAGAGGAAATGTCCAGTGTTTTATTGTCAAGGCTGCTGAGAAATTGGCATAAATTGGTATTGTGCCTCAAATATGCTACCTGACGTTGGGTGACAGAGCAGAAAGAATTGAGAAATGGAGAAGAAAAGAGAGGTTAAATTTAAGGTGTTTCTGAAGGAACACAAGAATTAAGTTCAAGTCTTGGGAGGTGGGGAAAATGCAAAATGCCTTTTAATACAAAAGAGTCTCTTTTATAGTATTAAAATTATTCCTCAGGCTGCTGCAGCTCAAGCATCATTGCAGATATCTTCCTGTCCTTTTTATTTCCAGTCTGGCATGGAAATCTCACCCAAGGGGATTGTGGGACTTGAGATTTAGAAGAAAGGGGCTGCCAGAGTAGATCAGTCAAAGCAAACCATCCTCTTCTTTCCTAGCACAGAAAAGAACTAACAAAAATTAAAATTAAATTCTTTTAATAGTTTGTTACTTAGAATGGTTTACATAGTGACCTTAATGCCACATACATACTGTTATATCTTATTGTTTTTAATAACAACAACAACAACAAGAACAACAACAATTAATGTATAGGTGGGATTCAAATTTTTTTACTACCTGTTCTGTGGGCGTGGCTTGGTGGGTTTGGCTTGGTGGGCATGGCTTAGTGGGCGTGGCAGGGGAAGGATACTGTAAAATCTCCATTCCCACCCCACTCCATGGGAAGGATACTGTAAAATCTCCATTCCCTCCCCACTCCAGGGGAAGGTTACTGCAAAATCCCCATTTCCTCCCGATCAGCTGGGACTCGGGAGGCAGAGAATAGATAGGGGCGGGGCCAGTCAGAGGTGGTATTTACCAGTTCTCCAAACTACTCAAAATTTCTGCTACCGGTTCTCCAGAACTGGTCAGAACCTGCTGAATCCCACCTCTGGTATAGGATTGGATTAGTATTTTTGCAGGAAAAGATTTTATGAGATGAAATTAGAAAGTAGCATAAACCTCCTATTAGAGAGTGCTGTTCACATGGTCTCCTAAACTAAAATACTCCATTTTACTATTTTACATACTAAATTTTAACCTCACTGTGTCTTACTTGTCTCTATCTAAAATGGCTTCCATTTTACATCTCTGAAAATTGTAATTTGTGCAAAAAAATATTTTTTCTGAGAGCTCCAACCAGGTTTCAATACCTGGCAAACCACTAAAAGCCTATCTCAGTTAATGTTATCCATCATCCCTTGAACTGACAGAAAACTCTGCTATCCAGGGAATACAGTGAGATTAAACATGGACTTAGTACTTTTTCAAAAGAGTTAACACCAGCCCCATTGGATAACATATCTCTGGAATAGGTGAACTATCTGGTAAAGCAGGAGCATGGATAAGCTTGGAGTTTTGTAAAAGTGCTAATCCTGCAATCAATCTAAGATAGCTTGATGGGCAGGGTGAGAAGAATTGCTTGGAAAATTTGCAAGAAACCAGGAGTCTAGCAGCATCTTTTCAGACTAACACATTTTATTAAACAGCATAAGCTTTCATGAGCTACAGCAAACTTCATAACATTAGTTTGGGAAGGCTCTCATGTCTTTTAATAAAATGTGTTAGTCTAAAAAACTACTGCTTAGTTGGGCTTCCCCAGCCATCAGTCAACTATTCAACAGGCTGTGGGAGCTACTGGTGCCTAGTTTTTTCTCCCAGAGGGGGAAAAAAGGAGGAACCCCAGGAAAGGGTCTAAGTAGCCAAAAAGCACTAAACTGTCCACAACCCCTCTATGTCACTTGATTGCACAATAAAAGAATAGTCAGCAAGGTGCATCAGATTATATATACACCTTTAGACTGACAAAGCTTGTTGGCAGTTTAAATGAAAAAACACAACTTTAAAATTGGAATAGTGAGCTAAGAATAAGATGAAGACAATGTCATGTGGACATGGCAAACGGAATGGGACTAATTCTCCATGGCCAACTCACCACGGGACAACTTGTTGTGAGACAATTCAACAATACAATTTAATTATTTAAAATTATTTTAAAAATTATTTTATTTTTTGTAATTCACATTTCATTTTGTCCCTCCTTTGGCATCATTTAATTATTCTATTTCACTATTTCTTTGATATTAGTGTAACTCTTGTCATGTGGCAAGTTGTCCCGTGGTGAGTTGGCTGCAGCGAGTTGGCCACAGCAAGTTGGCTGTGGTGAGTTGGTTGTGGCGAGTTGTCGTAGAGCCCAGGGCAAAGTACAGACATTTCCATGGCATACTGGTTACATGCATTCGGGCAAAGATCCAAAGTTTAGTAAAGAGTTGCATGGACAGGAACTAAGATGATGGCTCTATATATTCATAAAACTGCGTGTTTTAGTTTAGCATGCCATGTGAACATAAGTGACATGTTCAAACAATTTTTTCCCTCAGGCAAATGGCTTTGGTAGCTAACAAATAAAAAGGAATTTAGTGCACTACTTTGTTTTATGGAATATGCCAGGTAAAGGAGTTTGCTTTTACAGCCTATATCGTATGTCATAACTGCAGAATTCATTGCTTTTTGAACTTCTTACAGTTAAATTATTTTCAGGGTTAAAACACTGGGCTGCTTTTCCAAGCTTGCATTTCATCCAATCTTTTTTTTTTTTTAATGGTGTTGAATTGCTGAGTGTTGAAGGGATTCTTTCAAGGTTTTACCATATATTCAGCTCTAATTTAGTTTACTCCTCATTTTAACAGTGCATAAACTTGTAGCACAGCCAGCACTGAGGCATGCAAACAACAGTATTGCTACCTCAACATAAATTAGGACTGCAAAACAAATATCTGAATCAAGTGGTGCCAGGAGGAACTGGTTGATGAACAAAAAATAGAGAAGGGTAATTGAAAATGGAGCTATAATTTACATTGATTTAAAACAATGAAACACTTGTTTGGTATTAGCTTACCCCCCAATTCTGAGTTGATGTAGGGAGCTGTAGAAACAGGATAGAGTATTTTCCATCAAGTATGCAACTGTTGTGACCCAGCGCGGCAAACCCCCAGAAAGCGAAACACACACACTGTTATTTAAACAAAAAGGCTTTAATACTAATAATTGCTTAGTATTAAAGTGAATACTAATTCTTTGCCAAAGTGTTTGTTTTCAAGCACAGAACACTTTGGCCGGGATTCCAAATATGAAAGACACAAGCAGGTCATTAAGTCCATCAAATATAATTACTTGCTGAAGTTGGCCAAGAGCCCGGACTGGAGTCAATCCAACTGATAGGAACGAAGTTCAAAAGGCAGCCAAGATGAATACAAACAAATTGTCTTCAGCAAAAGTGTAGGGTGCAGGAAAGAGGAGGAGGAGGAAGGAAGGAGGAATTCCAGGGATTCCCACAATCTAAATTTTATTCTATTATAGCAAAGTGAAGGGAAGGGAAGTGACTCGGAGGAAGAGTGATAGAGATGAAGCTGCTGTTGTGACCCAGCGTGGCAAACCCCCAGAAAGCGACACACACACACTGTTATTTAAACAAAAAGGCTTTAATACTAATAATTGCTTAGTATTAAAGTGAATACTAATTCTTTGCCAAAGTGTTTGTTTTCAAGCACAGAACACTTTGGCCGGGATTCCAAATGTGAAAGACACAAGCAGGTCAATTAGTCCGTCAAATAATAATTACTTGCTGAAGTTGGCCAAGAGCCCGGACTGGAGTCAATCCAACTGATAGGGATGAAGTTCAGAAGGCAGCCAAGATGAATACAAACAAAATTGTCTTCAGCAAAAGTGTGTGGTGTGATCCACCCTTATATATTTGCTTGTTTTGCTTCTGCGCATGCGCAGAAGCCGAGCTTTTGGCACTGCGCATGCGCGGCCATGCGGCGCACAATGCACACGCAGCCATGCAGCGTGGGAGGAAGCGAACCAGCGGCGAGGTAAGCTAGAACCCACCCCTGTTCCATACCCTACGTTATTGTTTGCTCAGGAATAAAATTTTTATTTGTGCCATTAGCATCTGTTTTTTCTTTTAGAATCTAAAAGTATATTCTAAAAGCTAAAAGTTATTAAAAGTGTCTAGCAAAGTGAAAAACCTTACTACTTCTAGTGTGTCCCAATTCTGATGGCTTCCCTTCTGGAATCTATCTGTTGTCATCTGCACCATCTCCTTTAAATAAACACTTTCCCCCAAAGTACAGTTTTGTCAAGAATGATGATTTGACATACGTTTCCATCCTATCTTCTTCGTTCATAGTAGCTGATGTTGCGAATATTACAAAGCAGTGTTGTGTAAATTGGATAAAGCTAACAAATAATCAAGAAGTTAAATATTAGTTGGAAGGCTAAATAGATCCTCTGATAATCATACTAGAGCAGGATAAGTATGTGAGTTGGCTTTTCTCTGATCTGGCTATAACATGGTCAATTTCAAAAGGCACTTAATTTCAGCTGGCACTTTTGAAAAATTTGCATATTAGTAAAAAAAAGATGAATACATAGAGAATTTGTGGAAACTAAAAAAAATTAAATACATTGAAGGAGTCTGAGTTTCTTTGTTCTCCCAATCTGTAATGGATAGAATCAACATTGCCCTAGAATTTCTCAATGTAGTATTTTAGATAGTAGTTGTCATTATCTCAAAACTGAATAAAGTCCCAAACACGGTGAGCTTTGCTGAAGTGTTAAGAGTTAGGCGCAAAGTGGCTGTGAGAAACAAGAAAAGTCTCTGCATATGAGCATTTCCCTTCTTAAACTAGTTCTGACAACTTGATTTATCTTATAATCATAATTTTTCTAGGAATAGAAGTCTCTGTGTTTGAAGAAAAGTTTTTTTCATAGGGACAAAGGCAGAATGCAAATATGATGAATAAGACAAAATATAATCAAACTCTCCTGGACATTGGTTGCCTAGCTGATGATCAACTTAGAAACAACATTGGTAGTCTTGCAACTTAGCTACATTCAAACTATTTTAAATCAAATGTTAAGAATTTGACTTAGAGACATTTTTTCTGTTAGATTCGCGCATGGCAGCTGACAGGAATGGAGGCAGACACGGTAGAAAGGCAAACTGCTTCTTTATTCAGCACCAGCAGACAGAACAACGAGCAAGCGGCTTGACAGCTCCTTTTATACTGGAGCTGTCAAACGGCTAGCCAATCCTGAGCCTCTAATCTCCCGCCCGGCTGCTGCTCGCGTCGGAGCCAATCAGAGGCGAGCGGCAGCCACGCGGTCGTAACTGCGAGGACTTAACACCCTTCACCCCATGGCTGGCACATGCGTAGTCGGCGAGCCACGCGGGTGGACGGTGACTCTGCCCAGAACGCCTCAGAATGGGGTCGGCAGCCGAAGAAGTAGGAGGTGGAGGACTGCAGCTCTGCGGAACCGCCGGAGACATGGGCGTCGCCATTTTGGGAGGTGAGAGCGACGCTGGAGAGGCCGGACAGGTAGGAACAGACGGCGGGAGCGGCGGAGACAGCGGTGGGATGGCCGGAGAGGGAGGTGGCGCAGCGGGCGCCAGAGCCAGGGTCTCTTGGTGGGGAGCGGCGTCCTCGGCGGGCAGGTGGCGGCGCAGCTGATTCAGGTGGCACCGCCAAAGTCGACCATCGGCCAGGCGCACCCTGTAGGAGCATGGCCCGGTTAGTTCGTCCACAACCCCAGGCATCCACTTGAGGCCGGCTCCGAAGTTGAGGGCAAAGACAGGGTCCCCTGGGCGGAATTGCCGCTGGATGCCAGTAGCGGAGGATGGTGGGGCCGCCACATAACCAGGGTGCAACCGGTCAAGCCTAGTACGGAGGCGGCGGCCCATCAGTAACTCAGCCGGGCTCAGGCCAGTGGCCTGACAGGGGGTGGCATGCTGTGCTAAAAGGTAAGAGGTTAAGCTGGCATACCAGTTGGAGTGACCCAGGTGGCCCAAAGCCTCTTTGGCTGAATGGATGGCCCGTTTAGCCAACCCATTGGCTGAGGGGTGTGCCAGTGCTGTGGTGGCATGGCGCACCCCCAAGTGTGCCAGGAACACTTGAAAGGTCGCAGAGGTGAATTGGGGCCCGTTATCTGTGACCAGGGTGTCAGGCAAGCCATGGGTGGCAAAAAGGGTCTCTAGGTTGTTAATTATGGCTTCAGACGTGGTAGAGGGCATGTGAAGCAACTCCACCCACTTGGAGTAGGCGTCCACTAAAACTAAAAGCATCTGGCCGTGGAAGGGGCTGGCCAGATCAAGGTGGAGTCTGGACCAGGGAGCCCTGGGCACCTCCCAGTCCAAGATGGGGGCAGCAGGAGGGGCAGGCCTTGACTGCTGGCAAGTGTAACATTTGGCAACCCAGGTCTCTATGTCTTGGTCTATCTTAGGCCACCAGGCATAGCTACGGCTCAGGGCCTTCATGCGAACTATGCCTGGGTGGGCCGCATGAAGGCTTTGAAGGATGGGGTCCCTCAGATTAGGGGGAACCACAACTCTATGACCCCAGAGGAGACAGCCCTTCATCACAGACAACTCGTGTTGTCTGTGAAAGTAAGACTGAAATTCCAGGGCTGGGGAAGCCGAAGGCCAACCCCTGCGGACCCAGTCTAAGACTTGGGATAAAACAGGGTCTTTAGGGGAATGAGCAGCAATGTGGGCTGCAGTGATAGGGCCCTGGAGCTCGTCTACAAGGGAAACTGTACAGGCCGGGGCAGGATCTACAATGGCCATGGATAAAGGGCAACGGCTGAGGGCATCAGCATGACCCATGTGCCGGCCCGGGCGATAGTCGAGCTTGTAAGAATAGGAGGCCAGAAATTCCAGCCATCGGGACATACGGGCCGAAAGAATTTGTGGGCTCTGCCTATCATTGGCAAGCAACCCCAGGAGAGGTTGGTGGTCTGTGACCAGGTGGAAAAACCTGCCATAGAGATAGTCATGAAATTTACGAATGCCCGCCACACATGCCAGCGCCTCCCTATCCAACTGGCTATAGTTATGCTTAGCCGGAGATAGGGTGCGGGAATAGTAAGCTAAGGGTGCCTCTAGCCCATTTGGCAGCACATGGCACAGGACAGCCCCCACCCCATAAGGGGAAGCATCACAGGCCAGTAGTAAGGGAAGGCTGTCGCTGTATTGTACGAGGACAGCCTTAAAGGTTAGCAAGTCTGTCACAGCCTGGAAGGCCTTGGCCTCAGCCTGGCCCCAGCACCAGGCAGTGGTGGCTTGGAGCAAGTGATGTAGAGGCTCAGCCACTGATGCCTGGTGGGGGAGAAAAACAGAGTAGAAATTGAGTAACCCCAAGAAAGCCTGGAGTTGGGCTTTAGAAGATGGGGGAGGGGCCATCTGAATGGCCTCAATTTTAGAAGGTGTGGGCCGTATGCCTTTTGAGTCAATTAAGAAGCCTAAGAATTCAACTGAGGGGACCCCAATACGGCACTTGTCCCTCCGTAGCCGCAGGCCAGCGGCTCGGAACCGGATAAGGACGGCCCTCAATTTGGTTACCAGGTCAGCTTGGCTGGAGGCAGAAATAAGGACGTCATCAAAGTAGGGCACCACCCCCTGAAGCCCATGGAGCAGCCATTCCATAAGGCTTTGAAAGATGCCAGGGGCCACGCTGACACCAAACTGGAGGCGCTTGCACTTAAAAGCGCCCCGGTGGGTTACAATGGTTTGGGCCAGTGCCGTGGCCTCATCCACCGGGAGCTGTTGGTAGGCCTGAGCAAGGTCCAGTTTGGCGAAGATGGACCCCTGGCCCAAGGAGTGCAGGAGGTGTTGGACTACCGGGACCGGGTATGGGTTAGCTTGCAGAGCCTTGTTTAGCGTCGCCTTATAATCTGCGCAGATTCTAATGGACCCGTCTGATTTAAGTGGAATAACAATGGGGGTTTCCCATTTGGAGTGGTCAATGGGCTCTAAAACCCCCTGGGCTATAAGGTTATCTAACTTGCTGTCCACTTTGGGCCTTAGTGCCAGTGGTATGCGTCTGGGTTTTAGATGGATTGGGGCCACCTGGGGGTCCAAATTAAACAAAATGGGGCTGCCAGTATATTTACCCAAACCCGGGCTGAAAACGTCGGCAAATTCCAAGGCTAGGCAGTCCAAAGCGTTGTCAGAAGTGGCATGGATGCCGGTGATTGCCAGACCCAGGGCCGAAAACCAGTCCAGGCCAAGTAGTGAAGGTAGCTGGCCGTTGACAATGATGAGAGGTAGACTCCCTCGAAAACCTGCATGGGAGACAGTAAAAGACCCACAGCCCACAATAGGAAAAAAGCAGTCATCTCTGGCAGGAGGAGGAGGTTTTCTGGAAGACCGAGCCTGGTAATTAGGAGAGGCTTTAGGTTGATAAGCAGGAGCTGGCTGCTGATTGGAGGCAGGGAAAGCTGCTCTGCACACTCTGGATAGGTGGCCTTTCCTTCCACACCTGCGGCAGGTGGCAGATTTGAACCTACAGTCCTTTCGGCTGTGGTTACCACCACAACCAAGGCAACTCGACTGAGGTGTTTTGTCAGCTGAGGTGGATTTTCATCGTGAGGCTTGGAGGCGATTGACATCAGGTTCCTCATCTGAGGGAATGTCTAGTTCCGTTTCCTCAGAGTGAACTGTCTGGCTCTTTTGCTGAGCTGACAGAGGTCTTGAGCGCTGCATCTCTGAGGCAGATCTTTCGGAGAGTTCTGAAGCCCTGGCTTCGTCTAAGGCAGTTGCTAGGGTCAGCTCTTCTTTTTGCCAATAGACGACGTTGGAGTCTCAGATCTTGCACCCCACAAATTAGTTGGTCTAATAGAAGGTCGTCAAGATCTCAGAACTTGCAATTTACAGCGGCTGTCCTCAGGGCGGCTATGTAGTCATTAATAGATTCGCCCTCTTTTTGGAACCTCTGACGGAAGGCATGTCGCCTGGCGACTCTGGATGGCGCCGGGGAGTAATGGTTCCTTAACTTTTCAATTAAAGTTTCCCAAGGAACCAGATATACAGGCTGCGGCGCTGTCAGGACTCTGGCCGTGGCGAACATGTCACGGCCACAGGAGCTAAGGAAATAGCCTAACTTACGAGTGCCTGACAGCTCCGTGAAGTCATTTGCTCGCAGGATGCATTCAAAACGGGTCAAGTAATCGTCCCAGGTTTCTGTTGCTGGTTCGAAGGGAGCGAAAGCTGGCAGCGTGGTCATCCTGAAAAGGATGATTTACTTCAGCCTTCAGCGACCTCTCGTCACATGGCTAGAGGCTTTACAGCTAGTGCTTCAGCTCTAGTGACTCACTCTTGGTTGATTGATGACTGGATCATTCCGTCAGGCGCTGAATCCCACCTTCGTTGCCAGTGTTAGATTCGCGCATGGCAGCTGACAGGAACGGAGGCAGACACGGTAGAAAGGCAAACTGCTTCTTTACTCAGCACCAGCAGACAGAACAGCAGGCAAGCGGCTTGACAGCTCCTTTTATACTGGAGCTGTCAAACGGCTAGCCAATCCCGAGCCTCTAATCTCCCGCCCGGCTGCTGCTCGCGTCGGAGCCAATCAGAGGCGAACAGCAGCTGCGCGGTCGTAACTGCGAGGACTTAACACTTTCAGTAATAGTGCCAAGGCCTGGACATTTATTTATAAAGTTAAATTTTGATTTAAATACAATTTAATTTAAAGGCATGGCAACATCCTTGCACTTAGTAATTTAGGAGATGACCAAGGAGTCCTCACATCTGCAATCTTTCTGGTTTTTCTTGCTTCCATTAAATCTCAAAGGAATTCTGTAACATCATGAGTAAACTCCTCCCATGAAGCTTTTTCAGGTGTGGAGATATTTTTTTTTTTGTCACTGCTACAAAAATGCTGGACAGCTTCTCCTTCCCTATGAAAAGTCATCCACTCAGTTTTGATGAATTTCAAAAGATTATTAGTATTTTTTATCTGCTTTTACTTACTTCTCAAATCTATATTTTTAATCTAGTACCTGGGTTACTCACTGTGCTAAGCCTAAATCAAAATGTGCTCTGTGGCTTGGCCACTGGTTGGGGTTTGGCTTCCTAGAACTGGAGAAACAAGGAAAGATCATAACAGGAACACTTAATGTAGCAACCATGGAACTGCTGAACTGGGGGAATAAGCCAACTCCATTCCAGCCCTACAAAGTTATAACTGAGGGTTAACTCAGGGGTGAAATCCAGCAGGTTCTGACAGGTTCTGGAGAACCGGTAGTGGAAATTTTGAATAGTTTGGAGAACCGGCAAATACCACCTCTGGCAGGCCCCAGAATGGGGTGGAAATGGAGATTTTGCAATATTCTTCACCCAGGAATGGGGAGGGAATGGGGATTTTGCAGTATCCTTCCCCTGCCACGCCCACCAAGCCATGCCCACCAAGCCACACCACGCCCACCA
The DNA here is from genome assembly GCA_003457575.1 of Thermophis baileyi. Taxonomy (NCBI): domain Eukaryota; kingdom Metazoa; phylum Chordata; class Lepidosauria; order Squamata; family Dipsadidae; genus Thermophis; species Thermophis baileyi. Next base: position 2,807,316 of record QLTV01004445.1, read on the forward strand.
AGCCACGCCCACAGAACCGGTAGTAAAAAAATTTGGATTTCACCACTGGGTTAACTGTATTGGTGTCTTTTAGTAATTCCTTTCCTGGCAACATTTTAAAATCTGAGGCTGTTTCTCTTTTCCCTCAACCGGGTGAACTGTGGAACTAAACTAAATTCACTCTTGGGCAATTCCTAGCCCTGGAACACTAAGATGCTCGTTGCTCCTCTCCTCTCCATGCTTTGTCTGTTGCTTCTGGTTTCTGAGGTTTTTAAATTTTAAATTTAAATTTTATCTCTTCAGATGAAATTTATACATCTCTTTTCTCTTGCACAGTCTGTGGCCAAACCTAATTTCTAACTAATTTGCCCGTCACTTGAACTTGGAGGCTTAGTTTTCCCATGGTTTTTTTTATTTTGACCTATTGATTGATCCCCACCTGGATATTTCAACATTATCTCTAACCTTCCTGTACATAAAGCCACCCTCCTTCATTTTTTCCAGCAAAAACAACAAGGAAGAAAAGGATGAAAGGAATGAGAAACACAGTGGGAAGGGGGGGTGGGTGGGAAGAAAGAGAGAGACACAGAGACAGGAGAAACTAATCTGGATGGAGATTATGAGGTAACTGGATAGAGAAAGACAAAAAAAGACAGAAACCCCATTATAGTGTTGAAAAGAGGGTTAGGTTTACTTGGCAATAGCCCTTCCAGAGAGCAGCTCATCTTTAGGGTAATTTTAAAGGCATCTAGGTTTTGCAGCAGGGATATCTGCAGTCATTTGCACCCCACCTAATTCCTTTGTTTTCAACAGCCTCTTCAATTTTTATCAGGAAATGTTAAAATGCCCCTTCTACCATGGCTAATTGTTATGGAGGAGAATTGTCTTCCTATCAGGTAACCATGGAAATAATCAACAGATTTTTCTTGTTGCCCTGAAGCAGTCCTTTAACCACTTTCACCAGTTAGGCGAGACCTGCACATTTCCAGGGGCTTTAGATATTTGTGCTCAGTGTCAGTTTGCACTGCTTCTAGATTTATCCTCTTGCATTTCTGTGAGAATATAAGGATGATCAACCAGTACTGTTCTTTTCCCTGTCTGTCTGCTGGCTGATAAACATTTATGGATATCATGTTGATACGTTATAGGTCTCCATCTCCTTTGCAACAGTTCTAAAAATTGTACTTTGATGGGGAGGAAACATCCAAGTAGGAAAGTTTCCACCTTTAATTTAGAGGCATTATTTATCAGAATGGAGAAGCTGTCCTGTCATAATCACGACTGAATTAAATAGTATTTTAATCATTCTGACTTGCTCCTTTTCTCCAACTTCAAAAAGAAGCTAGGCTAGACCACATTTTACCTATCTATCTGTTTATTTATAAGAGCTTAAAAGACAGAGTGACACTCTGGTCCAGCCCATGGACCTAATCCAGCTTAGCAGGCTACCGGTATTATATGGTCCACAAAGCCTTGCATGAGATCTGAATGTTCCACCAACATTGTCACATCTCCAGTTCTCCTCCAGTGAACAAAATCCTTTATGCCTTTGCTTTGAAGCATGATTATTCACTGCAGATGATCAAGTAAATAGCAAGTAGCAATGTCATTGTTAAATCCTTTGGCTGCTCATTACGGTATATTGATAAAAGGGAGTACAAAATGTTGTCTTGAAACAATGGGAAATGTAATCTAATACAGTGATGCCCAGGATGGGATTCTGCACCAACTTTTATTTCTTTCTTCATTTTCTATGTTGCTATAATTACATAATGGACTTCTGGTGCTACAAACATAAGCAGAGAAACATGACAGAAACAAAATACAGCAATGCAAACAATAGCAGCCCATCAAATCAAGGGGGCTTATGCCTATTCCCAGAAGCTCTCCAAAATAATATTAAAGGAGTATCTTCCCATTTAATGCTTGTCACTTTTCTCAATTCATGCCATTCTGAGCTGTATTCATGGCATCATCGTATTTGCTCACTTCCAAACCAATTTTGTGAACAGATTTGGTGCCCATATGAAAACAAAATCCTGCCCTAATCCTCTTAGATGTTGGCTACCATTCTGGGGAGTTTTCTCCCACTTTTGCCTAGGTCAGCCTTTGCTCCAAGCTTAAGGCCTCAATCCTATAAACCCAACTGAAATTAATGGATAGTATTTTTGAGTAGATATATAGGGTTGTGTAAAAAAAAAAACCTTTTACTCTTTGCAATGAAGCTACATCTATGCTCTAAGGCTAAGCTGTTCCTCTGATTAAATCCCCCAGCCCTGCTCATTTGCCTTGCCATGCTGTAGAAGACTCTCCTACTTCAACTGACTATGCTCAACCTCAGGGGTGGGTTCTAACTTACCTCGCTGCCGGTTTGCTTCCTCCCGCGCCGCGTGGCTGCACCACGTGGGTGCGCGCGCGCCTCATGGGTGCACGCGCGCTTCGCATGTGCGTGCACATGCACAGTGCAAAAAAATTTAAATTTTTTTTTAAAAAAACACACACCAAAAACAAGATGGCGATGCATGCGCAGTGCTGGAAACTCAGCTTCTGCGCATGCACAAAAGAAAAAAATAAATAAATAAAAATTCAAAAAAAAATATTCAAAAAATATTCCAAAAAAAGATGGCGGTGCCCACGGACCGGCACCGACCAAACTGGATCGGTGACGTCATCGTGATGTCACCAGCAGGTTGCTACCGGTTCGGGTGAACCGGTCCGAACCGGGAGGAACCCACCTCTGCTCAACCTCCACACCAAAGGATTGGGAGCAAGGGCAATAAAGAGCAAGGGGACTTCAATGCTACTTGCAAGATAAGAGCTAGTGCGTAAATAGCCTCATTTAATAACTCCCACTGGTCAGAAACAGCTTATGTTGGCAGACTTTTGTGGTGTGAACATGGATGTATAATAGGGATGAAGCATTAGCTCTGTAAATCCTCTGATAGTTTACTCTCTAAATAGAAGAAACCCAAACTTTCGTCCAGTCTCCAACCTTCCCTTTGTGGGGAAGGTTGTTGAGAAAGTGGTGGCGCTCCAACTCCAACGGCTATTGGATGAAACGGATTATCTGGATCCTTTCCAATCGGGTTTCAGGCCTGGTTATAGTACGGAAACTGCTTTGGTCGCGCTGATGGATGATCTCTGGCGAGCCAGAGATGGAGGTTTTTCCTCCATCCTGGTGCTGCTCGACCTCTCAGCTGCTTTCGATACCGTCGACCACGGTATCCTTCTGTGTCGATTAAGGGAGCTGGGAGCGGGTGGCACCGTTTTGCGGTGGTTATCCTCCTATCTCTCTGATCGTTCACAGTCGGTGTTGGCAGGGGGGCAGAGGTCGACCCCTAG
>QLTV01004445.1:2820516-2841191 GCA_003457575.1 Thermophis baileyi
AGGGAAAATGGATTGAATGACAAACAGATAAAGTTAAAAAAATTGAAGTAAAAGTTTGTTAAAGGGATAAAATAGTGAACATAATAAGACTATATAAAGGAATTCAGGGTTGCTGGAAATCCATCCCAATCGGAGGAAGTGTAGTACAGAAGAAAGAAGGAGGGGAGTGAGAGGGAGGTTAGCAAGAAGGAGAGGGAAGAAGAGGGGTGTAGAGGAGGAGAGAGAGTAGGAGGGGAAGTAGAGAAGAGGAGGGGAGAGAGAAAGGAAGTAGGTTAGGAGGAGAAGAAGGGAGAGGGGAGTAAGGGCAAGAAGGAGGGGTTATAAAAAGAAGAGGAGATGGAAAAAAAGCAACCCTGAATTTAATAATGTTATAAGATAACTATAAGAAATGTATACAAAATAGTTAATGCATGTATAAAAATTGTAAAAGAGAAATGAACTGATAAAAGTGTGAATGTCTATATGGAAATTAAAATAAAAACTTTATAAAAAAAAAGACATCTGAGGAAGCCCATCCTAGGTGGTCCTCCATTCTGGCAAAGGTAGGATGACCAGGAAGTAACCCAACCATGGATGACCAGGAAGTAACCCAACCATAGTGAAGAATTTTATTATTTATTTATTTGTTTGTTTGTTTGTTTGTTTGTTTGTTTATTATTTTGTCAAACATGTATTAGATAGTACATATAAGTATAAACGTGATTTTGATACATGAAATGAATACAAATAAAAATAAAAGGGTACATTAGGACAGGGACGGTAGGCACGCTGGTGCGCTTATGCACGCCCCTTACAGATCTCTTAGGAATGGGGTGAGGTCAACAGTAGACAGTCTAAAGTTAAAATTTTGTAATAAATAAAATTTATTACAATGTCCTCCATCTTCAGATCACATGCCATCTACTCTGATGTAAAGACTAGATCTATCTGATCACTCATATAATTAGACCAGATATCAAGAGACAAACCATGGTTTCTGTGAAGAATGCTAAATGCTAAAACAATTGAGTTTAGTTTATTCTCTGTCTCAGAGAATCTCAAATTCTCAGGCAAGATTATTGCCACTCACCCAATCCTTACTGATCCAGGTTTGTACGCTCACCCAAAACAAGACTGTACATATATACAGATTTGGCAGCATTAATCAATACAGCCTTAGTATTAACCAATACACACTTAGCAATCCAGCCACCTGCACCATGGAAGAGGCAAATTGTTGATCTACCTCAGGGGTGGGTTCCACTTACCTTCCCCACCGGTTCGCATCGCGCGTGTTCCCTCGTGCAATTTTGCTTCTGCACATGCTCAGTAGCTGCAATCAGCCCGAAACACAGCTGAGGAGCTGATCAGCTGTGCTTTGGGCGAAGGAATAAAGGTCAGTATAAACCCGGGGGCAGGCGGGAGGGCCCTTTTTCAAGCAGCAGAACAGGAAAAACCTTCCAAACAGTAAAAAATTCGCAATAAATTCACAAAAAAGATGGCGGTGCCCACGGACCGGCACCGGCCGATCCACTTCAGTGACATCACCAACGGGTCACTACCGGTTCGGGCGATCCGGTCCGAACCGGGAGGAACCCACCCCTGATCTACCTTCTCTTGAAAGGCCAGCCCAGTAACCCTGGTTTTTTTTTTTTAAATCTCTGCCTGTTATTAATATAAGCAGCCTCTTTCCCATCCTTGTAAATTCCTGTACTTTCCTCCACAATTGGAGCATCATTCCAGCAGGATATTTTCCCTCCTCATTCACTGCTGAATAAATTGATCTGCCAGCTAACACTACGCACTCCTCTTCCTGAATCTCCTGAAACTTAACATTCCTCTTTAGTCTCTCTCTCACTAGGACCTTGTCAAGCTAGACATAAACTATTTCTAGTATTCCCGCTTCATTCTCAGTTGCTTGAATGATACTTATTGAATGGACAGCAGGGCATACGCCATTACATAGCCTGCAGAAGCAATAGTGGGATGGCAAGTAATGTTTTTGGTTAGCACCAGCATTCATTCATCTTCTCCAATGGAAAGAAAGCAGTTGCTCTTCTCACTCAGCAATTTCGTATCATCATAGTTACATCCCACCTTTATTCTGTATAATCCAAAGCATCATACATAATATTCCTGCCTCCCAGTTTCCTCACCACAACACTCCTGTGAGGTGGAATGGATTGAAAGAGAATGACTGGCTCAAAATCACCCAGCCAGCTTTCATGCTTAGAACTCATGGTTTCTCAGTTGGTAGTCCAGCATCTTAGCCTAAATCAGAGGTCTGCAACCTGCAGCTTCCTGTCACCCTGTTGCGGCAGAGGGATGAAAGAGCCATCATCCTGTCATGGCAGTGGCATGGCCGGAGCCTTAGTGTGGGAGCAAAGCGCCCCTCTACTTGCCTTTGCGCGGCAACAGCATTCCACCTTCATTGTGGTACATTTGCTGTTGCCGCCAGCAAAGAGGGCTAGGAGAGAATGGCAGAGGTGGATCTTGTGGGGTGGGGGCCATCCCCCAAGCCTGGCCTTCCTCCTCCTTTGTCGGCGGGGCCAAGAGAAAGAAGGGGACAGCGTGGGGAAGTGCTCCCCTCCCCCGCCAAGCACCGAGCACAACAGCCCAGAGAGCTCCCATTCTGTTGCTTTCTGTGGGAAACGGGCCCAACTGGCTCTTGGAGTGTTTCAGGTTGCAGACCCCTGGCCTAAACCATTCAAGACATCTATCTCACTGATGCCTCTCTTATCCCACTAATATAAAGTCCAGCAACACTTTATTGACCTTACACTCTCCCCAGTTAAGTTTTTACCCTTTCTTCCTACTTTCTCATTCCTACTTCTTCATATTTCTCCTCTCCGAATCTTCCTTCTCTTTTCTCCATCTCCATGTTCTCTGTCTCTATAGGCTTTTGGTATCTGCCTAAAACTAAAACTAAAAAAAAAAAAAAGATTCTAAAGTTCTTTAGAAATGGAATTATAATAATTCTGACAACTGCACTATTTTCCATCCTGGACCAATACATCTCAGGGCATATAATTGCAGAGACTTTTGTTTTCTTTCAAATTGTCTTCCAATGAGCTGGTGAGATGGAAGGACTTTTCACTGATAACTGAGAAGCTTGCTGCTGATTGTTTACCCAATGGTCTCTTAAGGTGTTACTTTATCAGCCTGGGAACCAACATTGCAGTTGTCCTTCTTGCCTTTCTCCACACTCTTCTTCTCCACATTCTTTTCTCTCAGTCTCCTTATCCTTCCACTTTCTCTGTTTCTTTCTTTCTCTACCATTTCCAGTTCCCAGCTTCTCAACTTCAGAAGTCAATGAAAATTCCAGCGTTATTAAGCTCACAGTCAGGAAGACTTATTGTTTGTTTTTTCTTGTTATCCTTTCCTCAGTTTAAATTGTAAGTGGAGGGAATTCTGTGGCTGACTTAATTGATTGAGCTCTAGGGTGGCCCTGCCCTTCAGGCAACATGATGATAAAAATAGTAATGAAGATTATTGTCTGTTATTGTTCTCAAGAATCTGTTGACTGCATTAATGCTAAAATGATTTATGGCCATTGTGATTCTGTTTCATTTAGTTTAATAAAGTTGTAATTACTCAAACCCAGTAAAAAGTTATTGGCCTAATGACTTTAGATGGAAGTAGTCAAATTCCTATTACAGGTGCTGCAGACTCGAAAGGAAACTGTCATTTGCCTAGACCACTCATTAGAGAGAAGTTGGCTATTTTACAGTTCAATACATTTCAGTAGATTGTGTCATCCAGATTTAAGATACAGCATAGCTAATGATTCTGCCAGGTCAAGCAGTAAGAGCAGCTTGGCATGCAAAAAATGTTCTTACTAAGATGCCCATCTAAATGCAGATAAACATTGGTAGCATCAGACTGTTGAAACTAGGTCAACAGAGGGACCATAAATACAGATTGAACTGCAAAATGGGAGTACAATGAAGCACAATCACTTTTTGTTGTACATGATCTACACAAGTCCACTCAGCTCATATTCCCAACCTGCCAAACTGGTTGCTAAGCACAGTTAACTCTTTAGAAGCAATTTCTATTATGGTTTTGCCGCAAATCTACTAGAAGTAGGTCAGTGATGTTGTGATAGATCTGGATGGAGCTGTGTTTGTGTCCAATTTGTACCACATTATTCAAAGCCCCTCAAAGAAAATGTCCAAACTGGTGAACAAAATGGCTCAATAGGTACAAAGGTAAATGCACACTGCACACTGGTGAAAATAAATCAGTCAATCCAAATTTCATATCAAGAATGCTGTATGCTAAATTAGGAAAGGTTTTTTAAAATGAACTGTTTTGTGAAAAATAGGATGCAAATGATACACACACACACACACACACACCAAAATGTATATGCTGCCTAATTGTCTGATTCCAGGTGGCTTACAATATATGAGATAAAACGAGATTATATTAGCATACACATATATGACATGTGTAACTTTCGCTCTCTTTCTCTCTCCCTCCCTCTCATCACACATAGGTATACATGCATACACTGCATTGTTGAGGAAATCATTGAAACCCTGGCAACAGTAACTCACACCCTTGTCACATCTGGTATAGATTATTTCAATGTGCTCTATGTCATGTGGCTGCCTTAGAAGATTACTTGAAGCTGCAATTCATACAACATATAACAGGTCACTTGTTGGTGGACTCTGGCTTATACTAGCAGACTTCCAAGTGCATTTCATTGCTGGTTTTCACTTTTATGAGATTTGGCATCTGGGAATCTGCTGGATTGTTTGTTTTATATAGAATGTATACATCTACCATACATATCCTGGTTAGAAATGCTGAAGGTTCTTCTCTGGCAAGATGCAGTGGAAATGTAGAAATCTTGATAGTTTCATACTTCTCTGTCCCCCAAGGATCTGATGCCCTTTTTCTGATATTTTGAAAGATAGTTAAAAACTATGTTATTTAGAAGGGCCTTTGAGTAGAAGACAATTGACTGTTGGTGTGATTAATAATAACAATGTTTTTATTTTTTTGCCTTTAAACATATTTATTGCTATTGTATGGTTGTTATTGGTTTTAAATTCTACATCGCCATGGGTCCTTCAGGAAGATAATATAGGAATGTAGCAAATAAATTGCTTAGACAAGAACTAAAGAGTTTAACTGGAATCCTGTTTGATGTTGTGCACAAAAAAATTCTTTTGAATATCAGACTTAGTTTGGAGCAAAATCCTCTTTTAATCAACCAAAGGAAGAAAGGGGTTTGACCCCTTTTTAATGGGAAAAGGAACAAAGCAGAGAACATGGCTAGGGATTATAAAATTATGCACAATGTGGAGAAAATAATGCTGTTTGCTCTTTCTCTCCCACAGCTTCCAATTCAGAAACCCCTGATTAGCAGGAGGTTATTAGGACTGTGCAGCGCTTTCGATTTAAAGGCACAAGGTGCTTCAGAGAATGTGCAAAGAGCCTGGAAGTAGCATCTGTCTGAAACTCCTTAAAATGTTTGGTTTAAGAAATTGCAGCAGGTACTCCATTTGCACCAATTTAGGCTCTGAAACACCTCTGAATTCAGCAAATGGCACAGCTCTATTATTGATTGGAAGCCACCCTTATAAAGAGTGGTAATGGAATCTATCTTGCATAGTTTTGAAAGGTGAAATTAATCTGTGAAGAGGCTGTCAGTGACTATTAGCCACGATGGCTAACTGAAACCTAGATTTTAAAGACAATGGTTGTGTTTATATAATGTACTAAACTATTATATTTTTTTGTTTTGTGTATCTGAACTGATTGTGCATTCTTCAAACTATAGCAGTATGGTATTCACTCAGTATGTCTGTAATGATATGTGGGAATGACCTTGGGAGATAGGGGAAGAGCCACAGCCAGGGGAACTGCTGGTCAGTCAAGAAGCAGCTTAGCCCACAAAAGGCTTGGCAAACATCTCAGAAGGGACCCTCCCTAGTTTCTTGGGCTGTAAAGTAATGGGGGAGAAATGTACTTTCAGACTTGCAAGAGCCTATTAATGTAACCTTACAATATAGTAGAATTAGCCCATCTGGTCATGCTTCCTGTCTGGTCTGATAAGGCTCTACAACAGGGGTGTCAAGCTCGCGTCATCACAGCGTCGTCACAGCATCGTCACGTGATGTATCGGGACTTCCCCCCCCCTTTGCTAAACCGGGTGTGGGTGTGGCCAGCTTGTGATGCATCCGGCCCGCGAGTTTGACAGCCCTGCTCTACAATGTCATAGGGCATGCTATTCTTTAGAGCTTAAAATGTTAAAAATGGCTGAATTGCAATTGCAATTTTGTGATGTGAGAGGTTGATCACCAATTCCAGGAAGTGTCTAGTTGCATTTATTGCAGCTTAAGTGATGCAACCAGTTATTGGCATATCAATTACTTTTTCATACTGTTTCATACGTACCGGTTGCCACCCTTTGGAACATCATGCCCCTCAAGGTGAGATCCATCCCCATCCTCTGGGACTTCCAAAGGGGCCTGAAAATCTGCCTCTGCCAATGTGCGTCTGCCAATGGGGGCGTCCATTTTGGAGGTGGCTAGTAGATTAGGAGAAGATCCTACCTGCTTTTTTATCTGCCTTATTAATTGTACTGTTTTTTTAACTTTCAATGCCCAATGTTTTAATATTTTTAACCTTTTAATTGTTTCATACTGTTATTTATGGCATTGTAAGCTGCCCAAACTCACTTAATAGTGAGATGGGTGGCAGATAAGTTTAATAAATACATACATACATACTTGCTCATATGTTGGTAGACTATTAAATAAATTGTAGTAGTAAATGTTAGTGTTATTTTCACTCGGATTTCCCTTCACAGTGACAGTTCAAAACATATGAATGAGAATAAATACCAAAGATTTAAGTGTCCAAGTTTCAAAGAAAATTGACAGGTAGTTCAGATCAGGAAACAGACTCCATAAGGACTTATTGGAACTCTGTTGTTGAAAGTGTAACAACAGAATTTTGAAAGCCCGACAGAGATATTTTTATATCAAAGAGCATAAATGTGAGGCAATCTTGAGTTTATCACTGCCTTCTCTCTTTCAGGGCTAAGATATTGTTTACATAATAGCTCTTGAATATCTTCTTCAAGGCCACCTCCATATCTTTACAAAAACTCATGTATTCTGAAAATCCAAAGTTGGAAGAAAGCTTTCCTGTTTTGTGCACATCCTTGTTATGTCAATCCCCTTACTATTGTTCCTTATGTTCTGAGTGAGAGGAAATGTTGCTGGGATGCTAAATGAAAGCTGTGTTTCTTTAAAAGGAGAGGTGTCAATGATGATTTAAAAGGTTTCAGTGATACCAATTTTATGTATAGTACTGTATGTGTATCTTAAGGATAAGATGACTCCACAGCATTATTATTTCCACATATTTATGTTCGTTGTCAGAATTCTAAGGATATCCTTAATACCATAGATTTCCCTGTAGAGCAGGGCTATCAAACTCACGGCCTGCGGGCCGGATGCGTCATGCGCTGGCCACGCCCATGCCCGGTTTAGTGAAGGGGAAAAAATTCCCGATACGTCACGTGACGACATGAGTTTGACACCCGTACTGTAGAGTGAAGACACCTCTTTATTTCCTCTTTCTTTCCAGTCCCAGCATAGGCTTCATCTTTGGTACCATATATACAGTACAAGCAGCCTTGTTAAATAAGGCCAAGGCCTCTGATCAGGCCTCTGAAACACAGTGTTTTTCAAACTTGGCCCTTTAAAGAGGTATGGACTTCAACTCCAGAAGTCCACCTCTATTAAAAGGGCCAAGGCTGAGAAATGCTGCTCTAACATTCTTTGTAGGTGTTCTTAGTTCAATAAGTGTTGAATTTTAAAAATAGTTTTGAACTATTTTTAGTTCAAAATTATGACACGGATTTGAAGTTCTGATGTCTGCACCCCACCCCCCCACCCCGCGTTACATTTTTGGCACTCAGCAACTGGCTTGCATTTAGGATCATTTGCAACACCCTGCAGTCATGTGACTATGCTTTATGTTTTTGCCAGAACCAGTATTTACCTCAGAATTCTGGCAAAAACTGCCCTATATTGAACAATGCTTTGCTTAATGAGCTTTGCGTTGGCTTAACAATCACTGCAAAAATGTTGTAAAATTGGGTCTGGTCATGTGGTAATCCACTTTATGATTGTCATGACTTACAACCAAAATTGTGGATTTGATTACAGTCATAAGTCCAGGACTACCTGTAACTTATGCTGGACAGTTCAAAAACATAGGCTGGTGGATGATAGCTTTTTTCACGTTGTTGCTCCTTGCCAACTGATATTTAAAGTAAGTTGTAATTTAGAAGACAGTAAATGGCCATCAATGATCTGGTCCTTCATGATTTTGTCTAGATCTCTTTTAAAGTTATAGTTAGTCCTCAACTTACGACCACAATTGAGCCCAAAATTTATGTTGCTAAATGAAAAATTTATTAAGTCAGTTTTACGACTTTTCTTGCCACATTTGTTAAACGAATCACTGTAGTTATTAAGTTAGGAACATGGTTGTTAAATGAATCTGGCTTCCCCATTGACTTTGCTTGTCAGAAGGTCGTAAAAGGTGATCACATGATTCCGGGACAGTGCAACTGTCATAAATGTGAATCAGTTGTCAAGCACCTGAATGTAAATCACATGACCATGGGGATGATGCAACGGTCATACAAATGAAAAAATGATCATAAGTCACTTTTTTCAGTGCTGTTGTAACTTCAAACGGTCACTAAGCAAACTGTTGTAAGTCAAGGACTACCTGTATTCAGATCATCATATCTAACTGTAGTGAATTCCATGATGCATTGTGTAAAGAAACAATTCCTTTTATCTGTTCTGAATCGCCTGGCATTTCATTTCAATTGATGCAGGAGATGCGAGTTGATTCAAAGATATGAATTGGCTGAATCAATAAGAGCATCCAGGCAGCCTGCCCTCAAATGGTTCTTAATATCTACCCCTTACCTATCATTTTAATTCCTGTTCCAAATATATTTCTAGGGTCTTTCTAACCATCCACTATTTCCTTGGACTACTGAAACACAATCATAGCTATTGTGTTTTTATTAGAACTTTAAAAAACCAATACTGCCTCAGGTTATATACAATAATCTTTCTATACTTATAGAAATCTTTGTTCTCCAGAATTACAAAGCAGGAAGCAATCCTTGACAGATTGCTTCCTCCAAACCTCAGTACACTATTTTATTTATTTGGACATTTTATAGTCTATATTTTATTATAAGATCAAAATAATAATAAAACAGCATTGTTAAAAGCGAACAATAAAATAATAAAAAAAACCAGTGAAGGAGCACCATAAAACAATATCAAGTAAAAAATACCAAAGCAAAAGCTTTTATCAATCCTGTCAGGAGCAGACTGAGAAGTCTAGAAACCTTGTTCTGCAAGGTTATTCCATGGCTTTGGTAACACCCGATAGCCAAAAGACTAATCTCTCTCTAATCTGATCCTGATGTCAACTTTGTTTGGGTGAAAGGACAATGGGGAGAACATTCTAAAGCCAAGGAAATAATTATATTGGAAGCTTTTAGAACTTTAAAGCTGAATTGTATAAACTATTTAAGTGATGAACACTACTTTTCTTTTGTAGAATTCCCATCCCATCCCCAAGCGCTATAAGGGCCTCACGGATGAGATACTCCTGAGATACTCCGAAGTTTCAAATATTAAACTTACATTCCTGATTCTTGGTCCTTAACTGCTGACTTTCAACAGCAGAGTAGAAGTTTATTTATTTATTTAGCAGAGTAAGAGTGAGTTCTAAGAACAGCAGAACACAGTTGAGGTTTTACATTTGAACCCTTTATAGGCTAACACGAGCATGAGCATTTTAACAACACGAGCATTTTAATTTGAATCTGGAAAAACTGAAAGCTAACAAAACTGGCACAAAAATATTCCAAAAATTAATAGATTTTCTCAATCAGGTGCCCTCCATATATGTTGGATTAGACCTCTTATTTCTGTTATTTATCCAAATTTAGATCCAAAATACGTACCATATTATAAAGATGGGCTATAAATCAAACCAACTAACTAGGGATTCTGGTACTCCACATCAGGCTGAGCAGACCTCGCAAGCTTGAAGACAGCCCAACGTTGCCTTGCAAAACATTTGGAGAGGGAGACCGGAAGTCCGTCTTGGCCACCCTGAACACAGAGCACACAGCCCCCCCCCCATCAGTTGCTCCTCAAAGAGGCGCTAAAGTCTGGGGGCTGACGAGGGAGAAGAGGGGTTCTCCTTGCTTGACCCCCTCAAATCATCGTCAGTAATTGCAGGTTTCCCCTAAGACATGTAGTGTCACTATAAGGACAAGCTCTCGTTTTTCTCCCTGCGCGTTGCGTTTCTTGCGTTCTGTTGCTGCTTCCACGGAGCGCCCGCGCTATCCGCCTCTCCCGAACGGAGTGGCCGACCCGAGGGAAGGGAGGACGCGGGCGAGAGGAGAGAGAACCCGCACGCCGACCGCTTCTCCACCTTCCCAGCCAAAGTTCGCCCCTCGGCTCCCGCACCCCGCCCTCTCCGGCTGGCTGGCTGGCTCTTCTCGCAGGGAGGCAGCTTCACTTGCCTTGCACCCCCTCTCCCCTGAGCATCACCCACTGGATTCTAGCCCCCGTCCCCCCCCAACCCCACCCGCTCGGAAGAGTGAGAGTTCGCTCAGGCTTTGGATCCTCCGACTCCAACCTGGCCAGGCGCGCCGCTTAACATGCATTTTCCCTTTCAACCAGCTCCTGCTCCGTCTCCGCACTCGCGGCTCGCGGCTATGGATCTACCACCGCTGTCTGCTTCCTGCCTGCCTCTTCTCCACTCCCCGGCGCGCAGCTGATCCTCGTCGTTTTCTTAGGGGGGGGGGGGGAGAGAGAAAGGCACCTTTGCGGTGTGTGTGCGTGAATGGGTGGCCCTTTTTCACCCGGATCGGGCACTTTCCAAGCCACCTTCTTTGAAAAACTTCTCTGACCTGGACTTCTTCCCCTCCCCCCTCCCGGGAGATTTCTCTTCCATGCAAAGGTAGGTGGAAATAGGACACACACCTAGTTAGCCCGGATGCCCTGCAGGGCTTCTTTAAGGATTTGGGGACCCTGTTCCACTTAACCATTTCCCTCCAACACCTGTTCCTTCTTGAGGGAAAGAGCGGGGAGGGGAGAGGAAGCTAATATGCTAGTAATACCTGAACGTTTTTCAAAAGAAAGTTGTTCTCATTTGCCTAAGCCTGCCTCCCCCCCCCCCTTTTTAACCTCCCAAGTAAAATTAATTGATGTCAGAATGGGAGTGGAATGGATAATATATCTCAAGGTAGCTACAGAAATGGTGTGGGAAGGGGGTAGTAGATAACCGCTTCATGTGTGTTGATGTGATGGAAGATGGTATCGCAACTATGAACAATCCAAGGACGCGATTTCTGACATGGGTGCTTTTTTGTTTTGGGAGGGTGGGCAAAAGAGGTTACGAAATCCCTTCCCTAGCAGAGATTCCCTTCCCTTTAACTTTTGGCTTACAGAGCTCCTTGTTTAAGAACGCTTGGTTTAACGATGTTCCTTTGCTGCTCTTTCTTTATATCTGTGTGTGATTATTTTTTTTTGATCATGCAGTTGTTATTTTCTAGTCAGTGCAATAGTTCAAAGTACACCAGAGATAATAAATGTTGGGGTGTGCACGATGTAACAAATTATTAATGGATATTATTTGCAGCATTTAGAAAATGTTTCTCTAAGACCGTATAAAGTTAAGTCCGGGGGTGAGGAGGAGCAAAGATTGTGTATTTATGGTGGCAAATGGTTAGCTTTTATCTCTTCCTCCAACCTCACTCCCTTTTGGTTGTATATTATTTTGTAACAATCAAGCAAATTCAATTTTGTTTTGTTTGTCATGGCTGCAGCAGAGAGATGAGAAGTAGCCAGAGCTTTAGGGAAAATAATGATTTCAATAAAAAAAAGTCATACATGGGAAATGAAAATAACAAGAAGAAACCCCCAGCTTGTCTTGTTTTTTCTCCAAGGCAGGAGATGATTGATGAGAGAGGGGATCATTCGGCTTCTGTGCAGGGCTTGAGTTCTCCTCCTATTGTTTTATTGTGAGAGTTACCTGTTCCCCTTGTGTTAGAGTAAGCTCTCCAGAATTTTGGACAGTAATTATTTGCTTTCTCATAAGTATTATGTGGCGGGTGGGGGGTGGGTTGGGGTTACTCTCCTGAATCTATCTCCCCCATCACATTTCATCTCCTTGTTGAGATTTTGCTCTTATTCTGCCAGAGATATATTCCTATTGCAACTTTTAAAGTTGCAAACAACAAAGGTAGGAGAAACCTTCTGACTCCCCCTCCCCCAGTTGTTTTGGACTACCACATCCATCATCCTAAGGTAGCATATTTGCCTTTGATCAGTCAAAAAGTATAGGAGCTTTTCCCATGGATATCTCGCCAAGACAAGGAACAGTTTAGAGCAGACTCTAGTGGCATTATGAGTAGGCAATTATTTATTTCCTTGATAGAATAGAATAGAATAGAATAGAATAGAATAGAATAGAATAGAATAGAATAGAATAGAATAGAATACAATACTTGAAAAGTAAAATTGAGGAACTTGTCTTTGGTGCATATGCTCTCAGTGTACATAAAGAAAAAATAAAATACATTCATCAAGAATCATAAGATACAACATTTAGTGATAGTCATAGGTTACTAATAAGCAATCAAATCGTAGTAGGAAACAAAACAATATAAATCGTAAAGATACAAGCAACATGGTTAGTCATAAATGGGAAGAGATAGGTACTAGGAAGGATGAGAAGAATAATAGTAATACAGTAAATAATTTGACAGTGTTGTGGGAATTAGTTGTTTAGCAGAGTGATGGCATTCGGGAAAAAGCTGTCCTTGTGTCTGGTTGTTCTGGTGTGCAGTGAAGCAAACAAAAAGGAAACCTATGTCAGTCTGGCACAGCCTATCTGAAGGTCATCTTTGGCAAGGAAGGTGCAGGGGCAACTCGTGTTGGTGACACATGTACACACAATCCTTGTGCACCTGCTTAGCCTGAGGAAAAAATGTCACATTACCCCAAGGGTGTAGTAATTATCCAGCCACTGCTGGCACTGTGTGTGTGTGTATTGCTAGTGTTGGAAAGGTGACATTTCCGTGCTTCTATCAAGCATTTGCCTGAGCACTTGGAAGCCTGAGACACACAGGAAACAGACACCTGTCATGTCCAATTGGGTCACATAACCTGCAAGAGTGGGAGGCCCCACTGATGACTTCTCTTAAAGGCTCATGGTGTGAGGGTATGGCTGAAAGGGCTTGCAGATCTTGCTGCCTTGAGCATTTCCAGTCTTTTTAATTTCAATTTTCACTCTCCTATGTAGGAATATAATGGTGTTATGGCACTAGCACTGGGGGAGCTTTGTGCTGGCTGGGTTCCTGGCAGGTTAGAATCTAATTCAGTTCATATTTTTGATTCAAAGTAGCTGAGACATGAAAAGAAGGAGATCAAGCCTGAGGGATGCTGATGACATTTGATGACATCCCGTCCTTCTTGTGGCAAGGGTTCATTTGATTTCCTCCAAGGAGTTTAGCTGGAATAAAAGGGCTAGCCAAGTTCTGACCAGGATGCTAGGCCTGGAGGTTGAGCGGCTCAAGGTGCCACTTCAGCTTCATAGCTGATTGGGGACTGGAATAGGACTTTCTCAGCCTAATTCAGCACCATTCCACACTGCTTTATTGCATTATAGTCTAGGTTGTTTCTCCCTTAAAATATTACTCACTATTGAATTATTTCATTTTTGAAGAGTTTATTTTTCATGCCTTGTTTCTGTGACTTCAACAATGTAACTATGGTTGGGAAGAAGGGTCCCCCCCCTAAAGGTAAACACATTACAAATCTCTCTTTTTCAACTGCCTAAATGCCAGGTAAATGACTTAGGGCTAGCATCTGCATATGTAGCTATAGGCAAAAAGCTGTGAACAGGAAAATACTATTGATACAGCACCAGAGGTACAAAATGTAGAAATACACACATTCCCTTAAATGAGGGATTTTTCAAGTGCTAAGCAGTACACTTTAGCTTCTTCCAATTTGGTGCCTGCCTGCTGTGTTGGGACCACAGCTTCTAGGATTCCCAGCTATCATTAGCATAGAGACCCAGCCCTACGGAGAATATGTTTTTTAAAAGTTGCAGTCTTTTTGTTGTTTTCTTTCCACAATAACATTTAGTGCTGAATTGTATTTGGGGGAAATTTCCATCTAAACCCAGCTCCAAAGCTCTTGCGTGATATGGACATCAATAAGAATGAGATATGAGACAGAAGCAGTGTTGGTGGTTTACCAAACTGCAAGATATTTATTCAAATGTTGTGTAAAGGGAGTTGGCAAAAAAGAGGGTTTGAAGATTTGTGAGAGAAGTCCGTAAAGCTGTATGTGTGCGTTCTGGGCCAATTCCTGCTGCTTATCAGCTCTTCCACATCTTACTTGGTCAATGTACCTAAATACCTGACTTTCACTTCCACTTGTTCTGACATTCCTGAGCACACTATGGCTTCCAGCTGTAGTGCCATCTTTGCATTTTAATTCTGGCTGCTGCAGCGTGTCTCAGTGAATTCAGACTGGAAAACTCTACCCAGTTCAGTTCAGTACATCTTACTTTTGTGCTCCAGCTCATGCCTTTGTTCAGTGTCCTGTGTGAAAAGAAATAAAACTGGTCCAGCTGTAAGCACTGCAGACATCAGGAATCGTATGGAAGACGAACTTTTCAGCAGGGGGAAAACAGAGCTCAGGATCCCGATCACTAGGCAGGACAATGCAAATAAATCATTTATTTGCTTTTATCTGAAATGCAGAAACGTGGGTGGTTTTTCCCTGTTTATTACTTGTTGAAGGAAAGAAGCAAAAAGATTAAAGCTCTTTGCAGTGGCCTCATAGTTGTGGGAAAAGAGCAGAATTCATTAACCGGTTTCTGATTTGTCATAAAGTGAATCTTAAGAGTGCTCCAATATTCTGAAACCTACCGTCAAATATTTTGCCTAGAGCTACATATAAGCCAGTGTGCTTTTCTATAAATCTTCCAGTTGAATGTTAAGGTAAAAGCTGAGGGGTCTCCTTGCTTTCAGGCAGAGAAACAAAATCATATGTACTTTCTTAACTCTTTCTGCTCTTGATGACATATTGCTTAAATCTCACTAGCATTCACCCTGCATTGAAAAGCATGAAGTCTGCAGTGAGCTGAAATCTCAGTTTGTGATTTTCTAAGTGTTTAATTGATGACTGCTTCATACATGTGGCCTTCTGATATTTCTTGATTTATAAATGGGTACAAATAGATTTGCTTTTCCTTATTTTATCTAACTCCGTGGAATAATTCCAATAGTTTTTAGTTTTTGTAGACAGTAACCTCTGTAAAATACTGGATATTTCTTAGGCCTGATTGCATATATGTTTTTATATAGTATAAGTTAAGGAAAGCCATAGTAAACATAGCAATCCCAATTGTATTTTAAAAGGTTCAATGTTCTTCATTGTCAGAAGAACCTATTTGATGTGGTGTGCCCTTCAACTGTTGGAATTCCACTTTGTCACAAGGTCAGAGAGAAATGGCATGGCAGGCATTCTGCCTAGGGATGGATTAAATACAAGCTGCAGGTAACAAAGCAGTGGCAGACTTGTTAGCAACTGAAAATATGAGGGTGTAGAGAGAGAACCTGGTCATTTCTCTCAGCAAAAAACCTCCCAGAGGGAGAGAAGATAATAGGTCTTTATATCATAGAGGAACATCAAAGTGGTCCCCTAGAATCAGCTGATTTCTCAGGCTTTGCAAATCATAGGCTGCTATGGAAACTGCCTAGCTGGTTTGAACTGCTGTACTCATCGTCTAGAATGCCTAATACAGAAAGGAGGCTGGTTCCCTTTTCCCCCTTGGAAGTGCCTAAAAGAGAACAGTTTCCTCCAAACTAGCCAGTACATTTGCACCTGAATTAAGATATCCTCCAGTTCTTTCAGGATCCCAGGAGTGTGTCAACTGGTACTGTCATCTGAGAGTATCAGAAGAGAGATCTGTCCGATGTTATCCAGCTGTAATCGTACAGGTTTTGAAAGTGATTGGAATTATACCTTCCTGATAGAGTGTGGACTATCCGTTTCAAAAGGCTTGTTGAGCAGCTTGATTCCAAAGACAGTGAATGGTGAAGAGGAGGTTATCAGTATAAATTCCTAGGATTTAAAATGTGTATACAGTAATTTGTTTTTGAAAATGAATATTAATGAATGGATTGTTACCTTATTTACCATGATTTATGGTTGCATGCATGCTGAAAACTATCAAACACTCCCAACAAAGTGGAGAAATAGTTTCTTCAAAATTGGGAGAAAATACTTGAAAACAGTGTTTATAAATAAAAAGCACAGGTTTTACTTTAGGGTATAATCTTTCTAGCACATGATTGACACAACTATTCTTAATACTGAAAAACAGTGATCAGAAAGTACAGACGGGGGAGAATTGAACATTTACTAAATAAGAACGTGGAAGAAATTGTGAGTAGTTGGGGAGCTCTTTAAAAGGCAAGAGAACCATGTGTCAAAATTGTGTCATAAGCAGGATTGTATGACTTATGGGATATTCCAAGAAAAAAATGGAGGCCAGATTAAGAAA
Organism: Thermophis baileyi; assembly: GCA_003457575.1. Lineage (NCBI taxonomy): Eukaryota > Metazoa > Chordata > Lepidosauria > Squamata > Dipsadidae > Thermophis > Thermophis baileyi. The sequence continues at coordinate 2,837,161 of QLTV01004445.1, forward strand.
TAGAGCCAAACTGGCATATTTATCTTGTTATTGAACAAAGAGCATATAAATGATCTCAATTACAAGTTGGTCATAAATGCAGAATGGGTGTAAGTTATCTTCCTGTTCAACAAGGTCTTTATTTGGTTGAGAACTAGAATAGAGTTGGACTTGGACTGGAGAGATCCAAATTCAAGTTCTCCTCACCCTTGGATGCTCATAGAGTGACTTTGGGCCCATCTCTCGCTATCATCCTATCCTATCCCACAGGGCTGTTTTCATAGGGAAGAATCCTTGTGGGACAATCAAATAAGGTTAGAAAGTTTCACCAGAGCAGGAAACAAATATATCTAGCAAGATAACGCAACAAGAATTCTTTGACAATGAAGAATAGGTCTGGATTCTGGAAGTCAAGTGAATCCTTGGAAAACACTTGGAACTCTGTTCATCCCACAACGGAAAAAATATTAAAAGAACACTGGGTGCCTACTGTCAAGAGCATTTTTAGTCCAGGTTTGTACAACATGGTAAATGTTAATATAATTTCTTTAGTTTTGGCTTAGCATTTTGTGTGAGTCCAAACTATGATTTGTTGAACAGACCGTAGTCAACAAAAATATGGATTGAATCTACCATAAGTTCACTCTGGGAAGCAAAGATGAACTATAGAAAGATCCAGGGTGGTTAGTTAAATTAAATTTAAAAGCCAGGAAGGTGATGGAAAGCTTAGCTTAGAAGTTAAAAATGGAAATCCCTTCCACATTGTTGTCAAGAATACTAGACAAAGTTTTCAGAAATTCAGTTTGAGAGAATTCATCTCTTTATTTTTCCACACATATCTGCCATCATAATCTTCCCCTTCAGCGTATAAGCAATATTATGCACAGAGCAATAAAAGAGTAAGAAGTAGTAAGCAAAATAAATGACGGGCAGAAGATAAAAGAAAAACAATTTTAACGTAAGTGTACAAGCAAGACTGATTTGCAAGGATAGAAATATATGAAAAGGGAAAGTGTCGGTATCAATTAAATTAAAAGAACACAATTCACAATACCTCTATCTTTCCATCCTTGCAAAACACCCCTAATTCTATCACATCCATACCCCTTCATTCACAACTTTTTACACTTTTCATCTCTCTGTACTGAGAATCTCTTCCATTCTTCCAGCCACAGATTTCTCAGTCTTCTCATTTCTTTTCACTTATTTTCTTTTAACTGTGCATTACAAATGCAGCTGGGAGACAGACAGAAATAGCACAAATGCTTAAATAAGCACCTTGACCAGGTGAATTACCCTGGGACAGAGATGTTCAGAATTGGGTAGTCTTTCTATGAAAGCTCTGGACTGGTCAATTTAAAAGCACGTTCTGGAGGGTGGAATGGTGTACTTTAAAAAACATGCCAGAGTTGCAGAGGGGGCACTTTCATTTCATTTGTACTGTGCACATACACGCAACTGAGTAATTATTAATCTATTATTATCTGGGACATTTCTAAAGTCTTTCTCTAATCAGCAAGAAATTAAGCACCAAGTAGAGTATCTGTGTCTGGGAAGTTTCTCCTGATTGAATCTCTTTCTCTTTCTCAGTAATAGACTAATCATGTAAGTTGTTTCAGATCAAAGTGCTCTCTCTCTCTCTCTCTCTCTCTCTCTCTCTCTCTCTCTCTCGTGCTTTCTGGAACTCAGGAACATAATTTTCTCCACCTTAGTCTGTAGAATGAGAATACTGGAAAATGCAAGAATAATGTTCAGAACTAAGGAGATTTATAAGATATGCTCTGTATTGTATCTTAAAAGTGCTATCCACTTTAGATGTTTATTTCCCTAATTAGTGGGAAAAGGTAGTCCTCACCTAGCTTGTAGAAAATGCCCTTTCTTTTTAAGCACTGAGAGTTGTGATCAGAGTAAGGGTAGTATGTCTCTAAAAGAATAGTGACCTTTCTGTTAGGAAGACAAATGGTCATTCCATTTTTCTTCAAAAACAGCAACTGCTTATGGTTCTGACCAGAATGGAAAGGCATTGAGTGCAGAAGAAGCATCACCATAAATCAGGAACTCAGTGTTCTGTATCTGAGTGCTTTTATGGAAGCATACATGTGAATCATAAACTTTGCTATCTTGTCTCCAGCTATGCGGTGGTGCAGCTTTCTAAAGCTAGCACCGCTGAAGCTTTAATAATAGGAGTCTTCACAAGATAAACCTTTCAAGATTTCTGTGACTTGAGCTACAGTTCTTACACAATCTCAGTCAGGAACTCAATCTAGCGATCTGTTGTAGACTATGTGAGCTCTAGAGTTAAAGCATTGTTTGACTCCAGAAGTATATGCAACAGCAATACTGCAGATGGAGGTCTATTGAAAATATTTGAATCTGTACTCGTTTAACCAGACTATAGGAAAGGACTCCAAGCAAATTCCACCTCTGCACAGAAGCTGAAGAAACAATGAATCGCCTAGTACGCTGCTACAAGAAGATCACACAGATTGACTACAAACAACAGCCTGATAAAGTAGCAACAATAGTGGGATGGGATATTTGCAAGAAATACCATTTGCTTGCAACCAAGAACTGGTGGGTCCCACAAAATAGACAAAACAAAGAAGCTAAAGTGCCCTGGTACTTTAGAATTCAAACAGAATTCTGCACCTGCCATATAACACCTCACAGTTAACAATTGTACATACGAAGGCAAAAAAGTCGGAATAGTGGACATTGCAGTATTTGGAGACAGCAGAAGAGAAGAGAAAGAACTAGAGAAAATCACAAAATACAAAGACCTGCAAAAGTGTGGCAAAAGAAAACAAAGAGAGTTCCAATAGTAATAGGCATCTTGGGTGCAATCCCAGAACATCTGGAGCACCACTTGAAAACCATCGGCACTGACAAAATAACCATCAATCAATTGCAAAAGGCAGCTTTACTTGGAATAGCTTGCATCTTGCGACAATACCTTTAACACCATCAAATAACGACATCTGCCTGTCCCAGGTCCTTGGGAAAGACTTGATAGGTGAATAAAAATGCCATATTCAGTCTAAACATCTGGCTGACTGTGCAACCAACCATAATAATAATTTAAATTTAAATCCCACCCATCTCTCAGAGACTCTGCGTGGTTTACAAGTTGTTTTTAAAAAGAAAAAAACAAAGATGGCAAGATAACAAAACCAGATGAGAACAGGATAATATAATAATGCCTTTGTGGGATTGCAAATTCCTGTCTAGCAATGTACTACTACCCTAAAGAAAGCCATCCTATTATGTATGACAGGAAAAGTATGCTCTGGATTCTGACTGCAAAATGGAAGAGGGTGTCACCTGTTGGGACTCAGGAGGAGGCATTTTCTACTGTGGCACCCTCCTCTATCATCACCCCCCCCCCAGAAATCATCTGGGTCTTTTTGCAAGATGCTAAAAATCTGGCTTTGCCATCAAATCTGGGATCCTGGATAGTGTGGTGAGCCCATTTGTGGCTGCTTTGAGTGTTTATGAAGGTCCTTAGCTACTATTTTTATGTTATTTCTGTTTTTTCATTTCAGGTTTTTTTTATTGTTTTTCAGTCATGCATATTGAGGTAGATGGCCTATAAGTGTATTAAATAGATAAATATAATAAAAGCTACTTTATCATAGTAACTCAAATAACTCAAGCTGGGGAGATTCATCTTGTAGGAACTTAGGATAATATGTGAGATGATGATTGTGAGATAAACAGAAGGGCAAAGAGGAAAGATGACTGTCTAATACCTGAGTGGTTGGAATACAACAGAGTTTCTATCCCATCCCATCCCATCCCATCTCATCCATCTTCAGACAAGTAGCTTCTTATTCTTGGTAGAGCTGATAAGAGTCATAGCAAAGCCTGTGTACTTTCCTACATTTGTTGGAGAATGCACAGTTACATGTTTTTAGTTAAATTCACTGATTGAGAATGTGTATCTATTTCTGGTTTGGCATTATACCAGTGGTTCTCAACCTTCCTAATGCCGCGACCCCCGCCGCGACCCCCGCCCCGCCCCCGCCCCCCCCCCGGTGGGGCAAGGGGGGCCA
>QLTV01004445.1:2845765-2867687 GCA_003457575.1 Thermophis baileyi
ATTGGTCTAGCGAACGTTTTGTATGCTCTAGTTAGAAGTGTAATGTTGCCAGAGAAGAAGATACGCAGGATTAAGTTGACTACTCTTAATGCCTTTTTGGCAATGTTGTTACAGTGGGCTTTGGCACTTAGATCATTAGATATGAGTACTCCAAGATCCTTGACAGAATGAGGGTCATCTACAAGGTCGTGTCCTCCAAGCTTGTATTTTGTGTTCGGATTCTTTTTGCCAAAGTGTAAGACAGAGCATTTGTTGATTGAGATTTGAAGTTGCCACTTGTTTGACCATTCTGATACATAGTCAAGGTCTTTCTGAAGGGTAGTAGCATTGTCAGTGGTGTCAGTCACTTCTCAGAATCTGTTTTTGCCTTACTTAGTGGTGGGTCTGGCCTGGATTTTCTCCCATTTCCAAATTCCTTATAAGTCATTAGACACTAGTTCTTCGTAAAAATTACTGAAAATAAAAATGTACAAATACTCCTGAATATTTTACTCAGGCTCACATTTGCAATGACATGTTTTATGTGCAATTTCTGTGATGCAGCTTGAAAATAATCACATTAATTACTTCTGGCCATATACAGCATATGATCAGTTAGTTATATATCCACATTGAAATATAGTGTGTACTTTTATCTGAAGATTGGTGTAGAAAATGAAGCATTTGTTTTACAGCGTTTCAATACAAATGGAAAGATGCTGTCAGTTTCTTGAAATCTTGGCTTTTCCCTTGCTCTTTATTCAGTTATCACACTGGGCTGGATGATATGTTGTCTTATTAGAGGCTGCAAAAAGAAAGGCGCCTGAAAGGGGTGTAAGCTCTGTGTGGCACTCTCTTTGCCACCAGTTTTGGAGCATCTTCCCTGCTTCTTCAGTCTTTCATTTTCACCAGCCATATTTTTCCTCTTCATCTTAAGAAGTGCAGCTTTATGCTACCTTGTGAGACCAGATTCTCCCCCCCCCCAAAGGAATCAGAATCAGCCTTCCAAGCAGGGGTGAAATTCAGCAGGTTCTGACAGGTTCTGGAGAACTGGTAGCGGAAATTTTGAGTAGTTCGGAGAACCGGCAAATACCACCTCTGGCTGGCCCCAGAGTGGGGTGGGAATGGAGATTTTGCAATATCCTTCCCCCAGGAGTGGGGAGGGAATGGGGATTTTGCAGTATCCTTCCCCTGGAGTGGGGTGGGAATGGAGATTTTGCAGTATCCTTCCCCTGCCACGCCCACCAAGCCACGCCCACAGAACCGGTAGGGGAAAAATTTGAATTTCACCCCTGTTTCCAAGGTTCTCACAGCAGAATTGTGTGTGGGAAAAAGGAAAGCCAAAGGACTTCAGCTATTTTTGGCTGTCAAAGAAGCAAGCCTTTTTCATAGTAGGAAATGCATGATCCTACGGAATAATTTTTATTAATGCAATTAGAAATGTACTGGAGAATCAAGATGTCCACTTCTGTGACCATACTTCCCAGCTAAATATAGGGTAACAACAAGAAGGAGAAAAGGATAGACTTTTGCAGATTTATAATTTTCTTTAAAACTTTTTCTCAGGCATTTTTTTCTCTCTGAGAATCCATTTTATTAGCATTGTCACTTCAGTAGAGTTAGCAACATTTCCCCCCTTAAATAAGATAAACTGGTATAAAAAAATCTGGATTAATTCACTTTTTTAATTTTTCCATGGAACTCTTTTATTTATGTAATAAATAATTAGCTCTTTCCTCTTTTGGATAATTTTATTCAATTAGTTAAACCGTTTTGTCATCTTCTGAGGGTTTCTTAATCTTGTATGTGAAACCCATGCTCTTGAGTTCCAGAGAAAGGGGAAAGGTTTTATTTATTTATTTGAAATATTTCTAAGTTGCTGTCTCCTCTTATCAAAGATATCAGTGAAGTATGGCCCATCTGTTTCTCAACAGGCTTCTCTTGATTTCTTCTCTTCATGCATCCTTTTCTAATCTTCTCTGAAGTAGTTGGGAATCTAACTCCCAGCTGGCCAGGAATTCTGGAAGTTAGAATCCTAATACATCATGAGATCACTGGTTTGGAAAGGCAGTACTAATGAATGACTTATTTTATCATCAGACAATATTGCTCTTAGTTATGTAAATTGTATTGTAGCAGGATTTATGAACAAGTTTTAGATGCTCCCATCAAGGGTGGGTTCTAACTTACCTCGCTGCCAGTTCGCTTCCTCCCGCACCACGTGGCCATGCCTCGTGGGCGCATGCGCAGTGCAAAAAAATATTTTTTTTAAAAAAAAGCCAAAAACAAGATGGCGATGCATGCGCAGTGCCGGAAACTCGGCTTCTGCGCATGCGCAGAAGAAAAAAAAATAAAAAAATAAAAAAAAATCATTTTTTTTAAAAAAAAGATGGTGGCGCCCACGGACCGGCACCGACCGAACCGGATCTGTGATGTCATCGTGATGTCACCAGCGGGTCGCTACTGGTTTGGGCGAACCAGTCCGAACCGGGAGGAACCCACCTCTGGCTCCCATGAAAGTAAGGAGAGACAATCCATTATTTGAGAATCCACACTTAAGTTGCTATTAATTAACTATATTCAGTATAACAACTGTGCATATTGGTTGTGAAATCTAGCCCTAACTGTCATTATAACATTAGAGTCTGGGAGAGAATCTTGGTCAGTTTGCATTTTGATAAGAACTTTTTGATTTCCCCTTTTGATTTTCTGGTTAGTAAACCAACTAGAATGTATGTATCATTTATATTGGTACTTCTTGGAATTTTGTGATATTTTCCTCTAAATTAACACAAAAATGTGAGAAGTGCCCCCACATGCTAGTGCTTTGACTTTTCTAGTCATTTTCTAGCCTTATAGAGGTACTTTGTTAACTTCTAGAATAAAAACTGGTTTTCTTTCCATGTTTCTTCTTTCTTTTTAGTTTGCAAAGGGGTAGCCATGTTTATCTTCCATAGCAACAGTAACAGACTCTTACAGCATTATAATAACAGTAATTTTTTTGATGAGGTTTCACCTTTGGCAAGACCCCTGTCCAGAAATGTTTCAAATTTCCATCCTACAACTTTGTCATACCCTAGATCTCTTGGGAGTGAGGTGCATAGTCTGTTGTATATGGGAGGGTTCTGCCCTCTTCTTTTCTTTCCCATGGCAGTGGGTGAGACAGGAATAAATTTCAGAGTCCCCAGCTAATTAATTATCTAGGAGTAGGCCCCTTTTTAAAAATCAATGCAGTTAGATAGCTTGCTTTCCCTTACTCATAAATTGAGAGTGACTAGGCAGGTAGTATTCAATACCACCGACAATGCTGCTACCCTTCAAAAAGACTTTGACTATGTGTCAGAATGGTCACACAATTGGCAACTTCAAATCTCAACCAACAAATGCTCTGTCTTACACATTGGCAAAAAAAAAATCAGAACACAAAATACAAGCTGGGCGGATACGACCTCGTAGACGACCCTCACTCTGTCAAGGACTGTGGAGTACTCATCTCTAATGATCTAAGTGCTAGAGCCCACTGTAACAACATTGCCAAAATGTTCGGTCTGACGTAAGCATAGTACATAAAATTATCTGCTATAATGTCCTACCTGTCAATGACTACTTCAGCTTCAACCACAACAATACATGAGCACACAATAGATACAAACTTAAGGTAAACCACTCCAAACTCGATTGCAGGAAATACAACTTCAGCAACAGAGTGGTCAGTGCCTGGAATGCACGACCTGACTCTGTGGTTTCATCCCCAAACCCCCACATCTTTAACCTTAGACTGTCTACTGTTGGCCTCACCCCATTCCTAAGAGGTCTGGAAGGGGCGTGCATAAGTGCACCAACATGCCTTCCGTCCCTGTCCTAATGTCCCCTTTTATTCGTATCCATTTCATGTATTAATAACCATGTTTATACCTATATCTGTTATACATGCTTGACAAAATAAGTAAGTAAGTAAGTAAGTAAGTAAGTAAGTAAGTAAGTAAGTAAGAAAGAAAGAATAAGCTTCTCTTAGGACTGTGAATTGCACTTACAAGCCACAACTAACATTGATAGGAGATGTGTATTAAAGGATCTAAAAAAGAGGCACCAACAGAATGAACTTTCTGGTCTCTATTAAATTCTTGGGAGTAAAATACAATGTGACTGCATAAGGATGCAGGAGGTGGAAGAACTTTTTCTCAGTGACTGAGATAACAAAGTTGCATCTAGGTAACAAATATGCTTCTCTGAGTTGCATTCAGATTGGTGGGAACTTCAAGGATGGTTGGGAATATGTTGACAAATACTAACCTTTCAATTTGACCTCCCTGCTGAGAAGTGACTGACCCAGTCAGTTGTATCTGGAGAAAAATTATCCCCATGTTCTAGCAGCACATGATCACAAATGCAATGATTATAAGCAGCCATTTGCCCTAAAACCAATTCTGGACCTATCCCAATTGAGCAGTAGATGGGGTGCAAACCAACACTTTTCAAGAAAGGAGACCAGATGTCTCAGGGTAAATGAACTGGACCACTTTATTTAGAGAGTTCTCTATCCATTCTAATCTGATGGAATTTTTTTTACACTTATGATTTCTGCCAGTTCTTACCTTGTTAATCCCATCCTGAAGCTGCTGCAAAAGAGTTTTGCATGAAAACACTCAATGCAATAAGATACACTCTTTTCATTCTGCTTATTGAGTGAACTGGTCCAGTTATTTCCACCTGAGGCTACTGGAGAGAAAGCTGGTGTTTCTTTAGTTGGAGGCAGAGGAGTTCTAAGACATTTTGCTGATTGAGTGGCATCTTTCCTTCTGTACAGAAACTAGGCAATGAATAATTGTTTAAAAAAAAAAATCTAAAGCAGCTTGTTTATAGCTAGACTATAAGGCCACCAGTTAGGGAATGAATTTAGAGTCAAATTTATTTGTGGAGACTTGGACAACTGGACTAAATGTTTCTTGGGTCATAGAAAACCACATAGTACTATATCTTTAAACAATTCTTTGAGGCAACGGTGTTTTTATCCCTTTTTATCTATTCCAGGTTAAAACAGAGAAGAGTTATTAAGATTGACATCATGTTCACATGAATCACTAACACTTTTACATCAAGGCTTGTAAAGTAATTGCTTACTAGGACTGAGACGCATGAAAAGGGAATTATTTCTGTATTTCAGAGAATAGAAGTGGCTTTGATGCAAGTTGCTTTTTTACTTTTTCTAATCTAACTTGATCGTGAATTGTGTTTGATAGATATTTGTGAGCAGATACCCTCAAATAATACAAATAATACAATTTTTCTTAGTTATTTTAATAGTCTTATGTATGTATTGTTGGGATTAATTTATGAAGAAGTAATCATAATGCCAAACATCTAAAATCTCTCTGCAGTATCTTCTGTATAACCCTCTGCCACTTTTCCAGAAAGAAACACACAATTCCTTTATCACTTTAAAAACCCTGTTTTGTATGATCATTACTGGCTTTGATTTCCTGATAATAATATCATTATATAATATGAGCCAATGGAATGTAATGTTTTATATCAAAATTACAATCAGCTTCTCAGCAGGTGCTACTACCTGGCCAACCTAATCTGGACTCAATACGGTTGGCATGGTTACTATCTGTATGGGAGACAGCCATGAAAACTCAGTTATAACTAGATTGGGAATTTGGGAACCATCCTGGAGGAGAGCCATATCAAACCATTCCTACAATTCTACCAAGAAAATCTACATACGGTAGATGTATTGGTGGAAACACCAGGTGCCATACATGACTCAAAGATATCTTTACATTTTCTTTCCCCAAAGAGCCTTTTCTGCATTTCATTCAATTTTCATGTCCAAATGCCATTTCCTTAGAGATTTTCTCTGATTAACTAATATTATCCAATTAAATTATGCAAGTGTTGCTTTTTCTGTCTCAAGGCCAACAGTATAAACTTATTGCAGAATTAGAAAAGGATAGCGGTGTTGTGCAGCACTTTAGGTTTTATTCCAAACAGATGCTCAGAACATGCAAATGCAGCCCTCTCTAAAGCAATAACACATTTCCCCAGGTTCAAACAATTGCTCTTCCCTGCTGGGTGTTTTAAAGAGGTTCTCAATTTGTGTTCCTGTGAACCCAGAGCCTTATTTTTTGGGGGGGAGGATTCAATTTAAAGTGCTACACATCCTTATGGGCTAAGGCTTTGCCAGCACCTGAAGGAGTGCAAGAGAAGCTGACCTGTACAAAAGGGAACTGACCAGTCAGTTCTGGAGAAGAGCTGTAGATCTGCTCCTACTATGTCCAAGCAGTCTGTTGAGATACTCTAATTAATGGCGGAGTTCATTCTTGTTTCAGGGATGACAGAAGAAGACTTGGCTGTATATAGAATAGCCAGCACAAACAGAAGAAGCTATTTTATCCTCTACTCAGGATTGTCTGTTCTGACTAACATAGGTGTCTCACCAAGATTGGAAATGGGTATATTTCCTATCACCTGCTAACTGAAGATAACTGAGGTTTAAATTTTATATACAAAGCTTGTATTCGACTGTTGAGTTAGGATTCTCCCACACTGAATAATAGCAATAGCACTTAGACTTAAATACGACTTCATAGTACTTTACAGCCCTCTCTAAGCAGTTTACAGAGTCAGCCTATTGCCCCCCAAAATCTTAGTCCTCATTTTACCAACCTCGGAAGGATGGAAGGCTGAGTCAACCTTGAGCCTGATGAGATTTGAACTGCCAAATTGCAGGCAGCCAGCAGTCAGCAGAAGTAGCATGCAGTACTGCATTCTAACCACTGCACCACCATGGCTTCTATAATGGTATAACATGGCCCCCAAACATGGCAAATAATATTCAGTAGCTATAAGGTAAAGAGATCAATCTTCTAACTGTCTGCTTCAAATACCTATGAAATTCTTTTTGCTATTCAACCACAAAGGGTGATTATACTCAGGGGTGGGTTCCACTTACCTTCCCCACCGGTTCGCATTGCGATGTTTTGCGCGCGCGCGGTTCCTCCGCTCGCGCGCGCGCGTTCCCTCGGGCAATTTGGCTTCCGCACATGCTCAGTAGCTTCAATCAGCCCGAAACACAGCTGAGGAGCTGATCAGCTGTGCTTCGGGTGAAGGAATAAAGGTCAGTTTAAACGCAGGGGCAGGCGGGAGGGCCCTTTTTCAAGCGGCAGAACAGGAAAAACCTTCCAAACAGTAAAAAAATTCACTAAAAATTCCAAAAAAAAGATGGCGGCGCCCACGGACCGGCACCGACCGAACCGGATCCATGACATCACCAGCGGGTCACTAACGGTTCGGGTGATCCAGTCCAAACCGGGAGGAACCCACCCCTGATTATACTACTAAAATCTAAGATGGGAAGACTGAAGGATTTTATTTCAATGGGCCTTTCCCTATCAAGATAATGCGATTACTCTCTCTGGGCCTGCTAAAGTTCATCTGTCTTTGTATACATCCATTTTATTAAATTGTTTTAGGAGGAACAAAAGTAATCTGCCAAAGCTATTCTCCGTTGTTTATCTTTTTTTAAAAAAACAAACAACCCAGTAGATCAGTTAGGCTAGTTCCCATCCTATGATTTGTGTTTGTGTTTGAATCAGTGTTGACTCCTGGCAACCGTCTGGACAAGTCCCTGCAATTTTCCTGGTAACAATTTGAAAGTGGTTTGCCATTGTCTACTTCCTAGGGCTGAGAGAAAGGGACTGGCCCAAGGTTAGGGTTAAGGTTTGTGTCTAAGGCAGGACTAGAATTCTCTATCCTGGTTTCTAGCCTGGTACTCTAAATCAGGGGTCTCCAACCTTGGCAAGTTTAAGACCTGTGGACTTCAACTCCCAGAATTCCTCAGCCAGCAAAGCTGGCTGAGGAATTCTGGGAGTTGAAGTCCACAAGTCTTAAACATGCCAAGGTTGGAGACCCCTGCTCTAAATCTCTACATCAAACTGGCTCTTAATCTTGTCCTACTAGTGAGAATTCAGAAATAATTGCTGTGTTTCAGTGCCAGGAAGGTAGACCATACTCGGGGGTGAAATTCAGCAGGTTCTGACAGGTTCTGGAGAACCGGTAGCGGAAATAGTTCGGAGAACCGGCAAATACCACCTCTGGCTGGCCCCAGAGTGGGGTGGGAATGGAGATTTTGCAATATCCTTCCCCCAGGAGTGGGGAGGGAATGAGGATTTTGCAGTATCCTTCCCCCAGGAGTGGGGAGGGAATGGGGATTTTGCAGTATCCTTCCCCTGCCACGCCCACCAAGCCACGCCCACAGAACCGGTAGGGAAAAATTTTGGATTTCACCCCTGACCATACTTTTCACTAAAGTGAGTGTGTAACAGCAAGAGTACAAATGAAGGCCCAAATCTCAAATTGCCAGAGGAAATGGGAATTGCTAATGAGATTGTTTGTTAAGCTTTTACTGCTTTGTCTTGCTAATTATAGAGTTTTGTGAAACATAGTTTGGAATTGCTTCAGAGATGGCAGAGGAGGACCAGCGTTTTGGAGCATGGAGGACAGGTTCATGTAATGAAACAATAATTTCTTCCAGTTATTCTTAATACCCATCCTCTTCTGTAATGTTAATGGAGTAGAGGTTGGGTTCAAGCATAACATGTTAATAGGATGGAGGGTAAATCTTACCTAGAGGGGAAAAGAAAGAACTCTGCTTGCATGGGTGATGTGCCTCAGGACTAATTGCTTGATCATCTAACATTAAATAATTAGCCAAGGGATAATATGCAATGATTATGAAGAAGATGAGCTGATAATTTGCCTTGATTGTTGTAGTTGCTATAAAAGCAGCCAAATACTGGGGTTCATTGGACATGGTTTTCATAGATTTGGAAGCAGCCTCAAAGGTACTTAAATGCAGTCCTCTGTAATGTAAAAAAATCCACTGCAACAGCATTCCTAAGCTTAAAATCTTTAAAGCCAACATTAGATCTTTGTGTTTTGAGGCAGTATGTTCCAGTCCTCAACTACTTTTAGCTGACGGGTACCTATGGAATTTAAAAGCTTTCTGTGTGCACTTTCACAAGCATGACTAGTCACAAAATGCTCATTTGATCTCTGTCATCCCTGTTAGTTTTTCTCTCTTCTGCCCCATCTAATTTCTGTGTTTTTTTCCCTGCCAGGTAGATACCGTATTTTTCGGAGTACAAGATGCACTTTTTTTTTCCCTAAAAGAGGGTGGAAATGTTGGTGCGTCTTATACACTGAATACAGCCATTTTTGGCCTCCCAAAGCCCTGCCCCATGTGAAAACGGGTGCGCAGAGGGTTTGGGAGGTCTGCAGAATGCTCCTGGGGGCTGGGGGAGGGCAAAAACGTTTTTGCAAAAAATGGGCAAAAAACAGCCCGTTTTTCACAAAAATGGGGTGCGCAGAGGGTTTGGGAGGTGCTCCTGGGGGTGGGGGAGGGCAAAAACTTTTTTTTTTACTTACCTCTTCAAAATCTTGGTGCGTCTTATACACTGGTGCGTCTTATAGTTCGACAAATACGGTAATTTACAAACCACTGCCCTGGTTGAGGTAGTAACCCAATGATTTCTACGGAGCTTGTGCAAATTTCTTGGTTTATGCTTGAAGCAGGTTCTTTGCATCCTGCCAATATCCCATCTATTTTTTTTAAAGCAAAGTGTTAAAAAAACCCACGATGGTATATAAGACTATAAGGCATGGGGTTGACAGGCACCAAACAGGTAATCACCATGTTTGGACACCAGCAGAAATGTATTTCAATACTTACATTATGGTTTAAGTAGCAGGATCAAGGTAAAAAGTGAGCATTATGGTGTCCAGTCAAAGAACAGTGTGCATCCAGTGAAAAAAGCAAATAGTCTTACATGGAGTAATAAGTCCTTATGTGTTCATCTGGAACGTGGAATAACAAAGGTTATAGTCTTACAAAGCAGAACTAAAAGTAATTCAGCTAAATTATTCAATAGGACTTACTTTTGGAAAAGTATGCATAGGATTGTAGCTCTAGAAACCAAGGGTAATGGGATTTCCATCAAGACATTTTGTAATTGTAATACATTTTAATTTCAATTCTAATTCCTCTCAATCCTTTCAGAGTTGGATCTCCTATCCACTTACATAAGAAAATTTTCCTCCTATTAAAAGCAGTTGAATTTATTGTGATGGAAAATGCATTCATAACACAAAAAAGTAGAGTCTGCAAAATAAAGTTTGTGGTGTTGAACCCCCCCCCCCCCCCGAATTTCAGGTGCTGCACTTATGTCTCCAGGTTTGGCATCCTCTGAAACATTTATTTACTTAGTTGTTTTAAAATTTATATGGCCACCCATGTTTCAAGTCAGCTCATTACAGAAGCATCCTTGGTTGCTAAGCATTGTTAGTCTTTTTTTTAATGGCTTGGGGAGGCTTTCCCCATAATTAGAATTGTTTGCATATTTGCAGTCATATAAGTCTAGGTGGCTTCCAATTTTAAAATAATATAAACCTCAATGAAACCAGTTAAAAATACCTATGAGAATTCAAGTTAGCCAAGATAACTGCCCTTGCCACAGGGCTCTCTTCTCCAAAGTACTGCTAAAAGTATGATCTTAGCTGGTTTTCTGAATGATAATAGGATAGGAGCCATCCTGACCTCAGGAGGGAAACTGTTCCAGAATGAGGGAGCTATGACTCATATCAACAACTGTGGCCTTGCCCTCTTATTTCTGAGGATTGGAGACCCACAGCATGCCCCTTAGCTTACATGCATTGGGTAGGTAGGCAGATTCAATCTGGAATAGATGTCTCAAAGATAACAAGCACCCAAGCCATAAAGAGTTAAGAATTGCACTTGGAATCTGGCAATCAGTGCAGCCCCTGTAATATTGGAGTCACTCTGCTATACCAGTTTCCTTGAGTCAGCAGGTACAGTAGGTGCTCATATTCTCTACCAGCTAGAGCTTCTGAGTCATCTTTAAGGACAGCTCATATAGAACAAATCGTAGTAGTCTAACTAGGAGATGGCAAGGAAATGAGTCACTATAGTCACAGCAGGGGTGAAATCCAGCAGGTTCTGACAGGTTCTGGAGAACCGGTAGTGGAAATTTTGAGTAGTTCGGAGAACCAGCAAATACCACCTCTGGCTGGCCCCAGAGTGGGGAGGGAATGGGGATTTTGCAGTATCCTTCCCCTGCTACGCCTACCAAGCCACGCCCACAGAACTGGTAGGGAAAAGTTTTGAATTTCACCCCTGAGCTGAAGGGTTGTTGCACACAAAGAGGTGTGGATTATTCTCTATTGCCCTGGAAGACAGGACCAGAGCTAAAATCCAAGAAAGGAGGATCAGGGTAGATGTCAGGAGAAATTTTGTCATTGTAACAACATGCATGTCTATAAAGTGAATTATCTTTCGTGAAAGGTCTTCAACAAATGCTGGACAGTCATCGATGCTCCAGAGTGATGTTACTCAACCTTGGCAGCTTGAAGATGTGTGGATTTCAACTTGTAGGATTCCTAGGGCATCTTCAAGTTGCCAAGGTTGAGAAACACTGCTTTAGAGGATCATGCACTGAGCAGGATGTTGGGCTATGGTCAATTCCAGATTTAGGATTCTATTAAAAGGTAAGGAGGATAGTAGCTTGATTCTGTAGCTTGAAATGTTGACTCTTGTCTTTAGGGACCCTAATTCTGAGGTCTCAGATTTTTGCAAGGCTGAAAAATAGAAGATTAACTGTATAATGGTAGATGTGCATTCTTAGGATGAGAAGGAACAGAAAGGCATAGTAAGTGTTCTGGAATTCAAATTCGGATTCCTTTTGGAGAATTGGGGAGAGCTGCTGATTCTGGAGATGTGGCATTTCCAAATCTGTAGATAAGTCCTCCTTCTGCATATTGATGCTGTTTTAGCTATAGCAACACACCCACAGTCTGAATATTAGAAGTGGTGGGAATGATTTATTTTAAAAATGGAACAACTTGTAACTGTACCTTTTATTCTAAAATATTTTAAATATTTTTTTCAAGTTACTCACATTAACAATGTATTTTGAAAGCAAGCCAATATTTTTCAAAAAAAGAAAATAATAGAACATTCTGTTGATGGACAAATTTCTTTTCTATCATCTAGATTTTCTAGCAAATATTTGTATCTGTACAGAATTAAGAAAAATCCAGTATGATGTAAATTTGCCCCAATGTGTTGTATTGTTTTTAATATACAACCCATTTATGCATAACCCTGGTGCTTGGTAGTAAGCTGATTTCAGATAGAAAGAAATGAAATAAGAATTATTAAAACAAAGTAGATTTTGGTATAAAAATACACACGAAAGAGTGTGAGGTAGTGGAACATCTTGGATGATGCATTGCTGGAATGCCTAATGACAGTTCGATGGAGAGAAGAAAGAGTCTCCAGATAAATAGCAGAAAGTTCAAAGTCTTTAGATCAGGGGTCTCCAATCTTGGTAACTTTAAAACTTGTGGACTTCAACTCCCAGAATTCCTCAGCCAGCAAAGCTGGCTGAGGAATTCTGGGAATTGAAGTCCACAAGTCTTAAAGTTACCAAGGTTGGAGACCCCTGATTTAGATTAAGCAAAGTTTATTGAAGTAGGGTGTATAGTATAGAACAGAAAAGATATCTTACAGATAGAAAAATCCCAGGAAAGATAACATTCAGTGTTGAGGGAGGAGGGAAGGGATTAAGGGGGAAGAGAGAGAGCGAGAGAGAGAGAGAGAGAGAGAGAGAGAGAGAGAGAGAGAGAGAGAGAGAGAGAAGCTCTGTGTTTTGGATCATTGACATTAATAAATCCTGTGGTGTTGAGAACTGGATTTTTCTATGAGCTGATACTTTGAAATAGTCTTGGGTTGCTATCTAGGCCAACTCTGTACTGCTGGCTATTCTATGATGCCCTGTTCATAATGCAGAATGAGAAGGATCTTTTCATTACATAGAGATTTGGAAGGCCATTGTATAAGGCACTGGAAAGAAATATCCTGCAATTTTCTGTCTTTATTTCTGTTCTGTTCTTGCACTTTACTATGAAAAATGTGTTTCTCTCTGTCTCTGTCTCTGTCTCTGTCTCTGTCTCTGTCTCTGTCTCTCTCTCTCTCTCTGTGTGTGTGTGTGTGTGTGTATCCTAAAGTACTTGCTGTCTGCTGAAGCTTCTCAAATGCAGGAGAAAACCAGAATAATTACAAATATTTGCATAGCTCCTCCTTCTCCCCCTCAACTCAAACAATTGATGCTTGGAGGCTTTATATAAATGCAAATCCATTAAAACTACATTGAACATCCCTTTGAAAATTATTATTAAAAGACAACAGTAAATGAAATCATTAAAGCTAGAGGCATCTTTAAGACTGCGTAATTTTATTTTATCATTGGATTTTGTGTATTGAGGCCACTTTATCAGATGAAGGAAATAAATCTCTTTCAAGGAAATTGTGTAAGTATATTTTGTTGTAAGATGTGGAGTAAAGATGAGAGAGAAAAAGAAAAAGAGATGGTGATGGAAATAGGAAGGGTTAGTCCCAAAACCTGTTTATTCTACTTGTCTCTTGGGGTAGTTACAGCCCAGCAAGTTTCTTTAAGTAAAACCCAGGTCAAATCTCAACCTTTTTTTTGTCTGTGTTTGGTTATTGATTTAAACACCCCTGGGCTGATCCAAGGTTTTCTGCTGCATAGCAATAGCACTTAGACTTATATACCACTTTACAGTGCTTTACAGCCTCTCTAAGCGGTTCACAGAGTCAGCATATTGCCCCCAACAATCTGGGTCCTCATTTTACCCACCTCGGAAGGATGGAAGGCTGAGTCAACCTTGAGCCGGTGAGATTTGAACCGCCGAACTGCAGCTAGCAGTCAGCTGAAGTAGCCTGCAGTACTGCACTCTAACCACTGCGCCACCTCGGCTGCATGAGTTAGTGTAACTAGTCATGTCTTCTCCACCCCCTGCCCCCTCTCTGCACTGAACCCAAAGCCAGGCAAATGATTTTAGCAAATGAGACACAGAACTCTTCATACAGCTTTCCCAATTTCTGGTAGCGGCTGATAATTTGTCATCCTTTTGTGACAAAATGCCTAATAGTGGAGCAGGCCTTGTCATAGACAATTGGTGGCATTTCTTAAAATTCAGTCAACAGTCATTATAAGCTTTTGAATTACTTGAAAGCTATTCAGTGGGGCATTCAGTATTAAATCCAGCAGAGTTTCAGGTCTTTTGTAAAGAGCCCTATGTCCTATTATTTCTTGTAACCTTTGGTTCTTTTTGTATTAATTATATTGAAGAAGCCAATATTGTATAGTTCTCCCATTTTATTACAGGATTGTTTTTGAAATAATTAAAGGCAGATGTAATAGCGTACTTGTTTCAGTAGATGTTTTGGTTCTAGAATGGGCTGAGTTCCTTCTTGTACTGGATTGTATCAGAGCCAATTGTCCTGATTTACTTGCTAAGTTGAATTTAGGTACTTACTTTCAGGAAAGGGGTCGAGACCTCCTCCTTTAGAAAGGTTTATTATTTTATTTATTGATTTTTTATGGCTGCCCATCTCACAAATTTTCAGTTTGAAATCAGTTAATATTGGTTTTGAAATCTTTTTGTCTTATTTTACTTATTTTACTTGCTAGTTATATTTATTAAGATTTTTCTTAAAAAGAAAAAAGAATAAATGACAAAATGAAAGAAAGAAAAAGAAAGGAAAATTAAAAAGAGAAAGAGAAAAACAAAAAAATCAAGGAATGAAAAAGAACTAAAGTTAAGAAATATAATGATATCCAATATTCTTTTCAAACGATAGTTACAATTTTATAAACTCTCCTCCCACTTAGATATTATATAAGTCCCTTCAGCCCTACATGTAATCAAAGTCAATCCTCAGACTCGTAAGCCATCATTTCATTTCTTTCTTCTTTTAGCAAGATGTCCATATTCCAAACTATCAAAAAAAGTTTTTGTTCTTTTTTCCTCGATTTTGCCATTTCTGTGATTCTGATATTTTCACAATCCATTCCTCTGCTGTGACAATATCATCATTCTCCCATCATTGTGCATACAATTATCTTGCTAAGCTAGAATGCTTTTGAAAAGAAAATGCAGCTTTCATGGCATATATGGATCCATTAATGTGGTTTATAGTTTGAATTTAGGATTGATATTGGTTTGATAAAGCAGCAATTTCCTAATTTGATAATTAATATTGGAAGTACTGTATTTGGAGATGAAGTGAATAAATGGAGTAAGACATCCATGTCTGAGAAGATTAAATGCCAAGTTGCACAATCAGATTGGTACACACAAAGAGACTGCTGGGTCAAAAAAGGTCTGTCTGAGCCAGGATTCTGTGCCAGTTAGTAGTGAACTAGAAAGATTCAGGAAGCTGACAAGTATGGAAAGGAAGGCCTGCTGTTTCTCAGCAGCTAATATTGAAGATATGTTGTTTGTATTCCAGAGTAGTGTAAGCAATTAAGTAGAAATTGATTCCTACTTTTGGGGGGGGAGTTTATCCAGACTCCTTTTAAACCCATCTAAATTGGTGGTCATCCTTTTATGGGATGGCTGTGCATTTGACTTGAATGATGCAGTGTGTAAAAACCTATTTGCTTTTATTGGTGCTGAATCATACTGCATTCAGTTTTAATGGAAATAAAGGATGTGGTAGATCCAGGCATCATGTGGTGAAACATTCTGTTGATTACATCACTGCAGACATAGTTTGCAACATGAGTCGTATTTAACATTCTGACACAATACAAGACAACTTTGCAGGGCATATTGGTTGTCAACCTATTTGGCCATGGATCCAGACAACTCACATCCCCAGTATACTAATCAGGATGGTGCAAACTCCTTTGGTTTTTTATTGGTGAATGGATGGTAATAATGACTTTATTTTTAAAAAATGAAACAAAATGTTTTTCATTTAAATAGCATGAAAAGGAGTTACGAAAAAGCGTTCAGTATGAACTGGAGCTTTAGCTAATAATTTCATGGTCCAACATTGTTTCTTGCCAGTGCTGTCAAAGCCAAAAATGAGAGAGAATCATGAGCCGTGGCACAGTGGTTAGAATGCAGTATTGCAGGCTAATCCTGTTGACTGCTGGCTGCCAGCAGTTCAGCAGTTCAATTCACACCGGCTCAAAGTTGACTCACCCTTCCCTCCTTCCAAGGTCGGTAAAATGAGGACCCAGATTGTTGGGAGCAATATGCTGACTCTGTAAACTGCTTAGAGGGGGCAGTAAAGCACTGTCAAGTCTAAGTCTAAGTGCTATTGCTATTGCTATATTATCCATTGGGAGGAAATGTTCAACTACCCTTTTTTATGCATTTCAGGAGTTCTCATTTTGTGCCAGCATGGCAGAGCATGGCTCCCACCACTCCTCTGCCAGGCATTTGGGGAGCCCATCGATTCACAACAGCCCCACAATGTGCTCCCTGGAACATGTGGATCTGGGAATGAGTGAGCCACCAACTTCACTGGAGCAGCCACCACCGTCCCCAGACCTAGAGGACAATGAGGATGATGCTGATGTGCCCTCACTGGACCCAAATGTACCCTATCCTGATTTGGCCCCCGTGGTTTTCTTCTGCCTAAAACAGACAACCAGCCCTCGTAGCTGGTGCATCAAGATGGTGTGCAATCCATATCCTTTATAAGCTGTGAATGATCCCTTCTAGCCCTTTTTCCCCCTCTCTGTCCTCCCTTTGCTGTCTTGTCCTTGCTGATCGCCTGACAGGTAAGTGGTGGCATTCCATATATATTTAATGAATCGGTTTGTTCCTTGTGTTATGTTTACACACTACTTTGAGGGCAGCATATGTGATCAAAAAGAGTTGCTTGCAAAAGGGTGAGAAAATGTTACAAGCTTTTAGATATGTATTTTATTTTCATTCCTCTCTTTATTTTTCTGTGCTGACAAATATATATATATGACATGACTTAGAGCAAGACTGGTTGCTGCTGGTGTTGTTAACTTGACTACAGAATTGCTATATATTTATATATTTATTTTAAAATGCTAATAGTGACATAGATTCTGAGACCACCTTCCCAAACCTTGTGCTATTTAAATGTATTGGGTCTCTGGGTAAGGATTATGGAAATCAAAATTCTGTAACAGAATTTTGGCCAAAGTTGTTCTAGAAAAGAAAATTTCAAATCATGTAAACTTTATTTTAAGAGTAAGACTGATTTGTAATTAAACTTTATAGAGAGCATTCAGTGTAGTCCTATTATTTCACTGGCCTTCTTCATTGCCAAAATAGATATTGGATACTTTGAAATGAAATGCTGTTGTATACAACAGTTCTTGGCTAAGACAATCCTTCCTTCTTGTGTAATGGATTTGAGATCCAGAACTTCCCACCTGTCTAATCTTCTGGAAGGTACCTGGCTGGGGAAAGGTGACTAAATTATTATTAATTCTAGAATAGAATAACTATTTTAGAAATGTTTAATTTATAATTTTGTACCAAAATGCAATACATTAAGCCTCAATGTCCTACAGAAAAAGCATTTTGTAGTTAAGGGGTATGTAATGTCTCTATCACATTTATGCAACAATCTGTCTGTACAGAATTAATTGTTCTGATGTTATATTTACTCCCAGGATTTGTTATACATAAAATAACAGTTTTCCCAGTATGAGTCTAACTGAATCTTTATTTTGGAACAGGTGGCCTATGATCTGAAAGAGCACATTATTGAGTATTTTAACATAGTCTGGTCAGTTTTTGGACAGCTTTATGAGTCATCACCATTGAACTCTGAAGCATGGTGGACTGACTAGATGGTCCTACCTTAGATAACTTATGGATCTAATTGCAGATGCTTGGGGATTTTCTTAGCAGTACTCATGGTGAACAGTTCTGCCATAAGTCATGTCAAATTCTGGAATTAAGATATGGTGAGCATTGGATGAGATTGTTCTCAAGCAGCTTCTCGGTATACTGTGATCCTAAGGGAGTTCCTTAATTTACCAAGAAGCTGTCAATGATGAAGCAGCAAAAGTAATGTCCAGAGCATTGTGATGGAAACAAGAGCTGAGTTTGACCAAATACAGCCAAGAGTCTAACGTCAACAGCAATAAGGGTGGTAAAGCATCAGTATATCTCTGCTCTTACTGCATTGGCAGAATGTCATTCAGTGGCACTGTTTACGGTGGCTTGTTCCCTTTTGAGGAAAGAGTCCCTTTTGAGGAAAGAGTCATATCTCCCTGCAGGCTGATGTAACATTTTTGTCAATTGTTTTGCTGAGAAAAATCATTCATATTTACTGCAATGCTACATGTATAGATCCAAAGGACATGACTTGGAAAGTGTGTTTTGAAATCATCTGGCATTTGCTTGAGTTTGTGAATTCTGAAGAAATGGACAGGTTTCTCTTACACTTGAATTTTGTGATCTATGGGCTTCATCTTTGGAAGGCCACTAGGGATGTGTGCACCTGAATACAAGAGGCCGTTAATGCTTCTTTGAGGGAAGAAAACATATCTTTTTTTTCCTTGAAGGAGGCTACAGTACATTTCTTCCTCAAGAAGTCATCCTTTACTCAGGCTGTATTAGATAGTTATCATCTGTTTCTAACCTTTCCTGCCTAGAAAAAGTAAGGGGATATCACTTGCAAAGAGTCCTAGATGAAGCTAATTATCTTGATGTCTTTGCGTCAGGGTTCAGGCTTAGGTATGGAATGGAAAATTGTATTGGTCACTCTTGAGGGTGGCTTCATCAAGATCTGTATTAATTGAATATGGCCCTTCTGGTACAATCAATCTCTCAGTGGCATTAACCATAGATATTTTTCTATAGCCATGAGAATTGGCAGTAGGGGGTAATGTTTTGCAGAAGTGTCAATTGTTCATAAGCAGTGGTTCTGGTAGGAGGTCATACCGGTAGTTAACCAAAGCCTTCATTGTTCCAGCATAAGATCCTGCAGGTTTCAATCTTATTGCCCATGTTTAATGTCTGAAACTGATAGAGAGAGCACCCATCAATTCTGGATGAGATATCAATCAACATACTAATGATGATACCCAATTGTATCTTTCTGTCTCATAAAGGAGAATTTTGTAGCTCAGGATTGAAATGAGAGGTCTTTGGTGCTCTCTGAATTTGGTTGTTTTCTTGCAGATGTTTCATTACCCAAACTAGGTAACATCATCAGTGTTAGTAAGGAGTGGAGTTTGCTCTCAAATGCTAGAGAATTCCTGGAAGCCTGGCACTCTGACAAATTGGCCACGAATAGGCCCATCAACATAAATAACATCTACATACTGTGCAAAAGAGATAATCAACAAGCAAAAAAGGGAACAAAAAGACCAAAACACCTCCCCACCAGCAATTAAGACCCAGATGAGCATAGATTAACACCAAGATTAACATCAGACCAACAATCAAGAAGTAAACAATACCTGAATCAAGGAATTGGCAAACAAGCTAAACCAAAGAACCTCCAACACTATTGCCATGAACATTGATAGGGCAAGCCACTAGAACAGAGGTCTTCAAACATGGCAACTTTAAGACTTGTGGACTTCAACTCCTGGCTGGAGAATATAGCTGGCTGGAGAATTCTGGGAGTTGAAGTCCACAAGTCTTAAAGTTGCCAAGTTTGGGGACCCCTGCACTAGACTATAAATTGAGAGCAAACCCCAGTCCTTCCTAGCACTGTTGATGTAACCTAGTTTGGGTAATGAAACATCTGCAAGAAAACAACCAAGCTCAGAGAGCACCAAGGACCCCTCATTTCTATCTCAAAGTAGGAGATGTGGTAGCTGCAGTTTAAGAACAAGGATGTAATTCTCAGTTCCCAGTGGAAGATTCCAAATAAAACTGGATTACCGTTTGGATCATTTATTCCCCCAAACTAATTCAGCCATCACCTTAAAAAAATACATACAAAATATTTTTAAAGGGCGCAAAGGAATATAGAAATGCCAACTTTGGATAAAATGCATACAATATAAATGTATGTCTATGCTTTTTTAATTCACAGAAAAGGAAATAGAACAGACCCATAATGGAAAATATGCAAAATTTGTAAATCCCCATACATAGTTAAATTAGAAATCAGCTCAAGAGTAATGAAATCTATGTACTTAAAATTCAGACTTTATATGTTATATAATCTGTAAATGCACTGTCAGTGTGGAGCACAGTGAAAATTGTGCTAGTGCCAGCACTAAACAAGCTTTGAAGTGCAATATGTAGCAAAAGGGTGTTTTTCACTTTGTGCACATTAAGAATTCATGGTGACATTTTTCTTCAGAACAATTGGGAGGGGTGTTGTAATGTTGATTTCTCTCCATAAAATTTCATTTAGTTCACTGTATGAGAACGAGGTATTATAGAACTAGCTTGGTGTTCTAGGAGTTGAGAACAGGACTCTTGAAATGTTGATGTGGTTGGGGAAATTGCATTACTCTCAGCACACAGCATCACTGGCTTAGCTGGTTGAGGCTGCTGCTACGGTAATATACCATGTGAGGCTTGCAACTTTTTCCCCTTTTCATAATCCCAATCAGAATAGTATTCCTTTCACAAAGATGTTGTAATAAATCATTTTCTCTCTTTCTGTCTCTGTCTCTCCCTCTCTCTTCTCCAGGATAAATTTAGATATAAAACTGATTTGAGAGTGTATGTATGGCTGAGTAGTGTTAGAGTGATCACAGACCTAATTAGAAACAAAGCCTTATTTTTTTTATTTAGTGTATTTATATAGCCACACATCTTAGAAACATGTGACTGAGCAGCATGCAACACAACAGTTAAAAACCCCATAGCAATCTAAAACAAGAAAAAATAAACAAAACAGACAGAGTAAAGACATAAAATAAACAGATAAAATCCAATAAGCAGGAGAGCAAAGATCACTTAATCTCATACAGCCCATCTTGCAGGCTGTCCCTGGGGCCCCCAAGGTTGGTGAAAGGGCCTTCCAGAAGGCTAACAGAGATGGGGCTAACCTCACCAACCTTATATAGGGAAATAAAGTTGTATTTGTAGAAAGAGTTCATATTATTAAAATATGCACATTATAGTACGGATGCCAGATATTTCAGATGTTCCTGCTGCTTTCCAGAATACACTAAAATGTGGATTTTACCAAGAGTTTGTTCCATTACAAGGCACAGATACAAGTATTATGCAACACATACCCTGCAGAGCCACATAATGTATTCCGTGAGATTTCACAGAGGAAAATTAATGTTGCATTTTGTAGGTATATTTATTGGACAGTTTGCAGCAGAAGGTTCTGATAAAATATTTGTAACTAAGAAGACAAGCTGAAATCCAACAGAGAGTGCACGAGGGACTGGTCACATATCTACGAAGCGTTATAATGCTTGTTAGCTATGATGTTACTGTCAGTGGAATGCATGTGTATAATATGTGTGTTTGTGTTTACGAGAAAGGGAGAATCAAATGGTATTAGTGCTGCTGAGTACCCAGAGGAAGGATTGCTGTGCCATCTCTCTTTCAGATCTTTGCTTTGTTGGTTTGTGAGCTCTCTGAGAACATAGTATTAAAATTGCAGATTGTTGCTGTGGAAACAAATTGTAAACACAGATCCCTTTTGGTGCCAGCCACATCTTTGATGTTGGAAGTAGGGTGGGAGAAGCAAATAATTTTTCTTTGGGCCTTTTTAAAATTTGAGAGTCTGCAAGCAGAACAGTGATTGGGTGGGACAATGATAGGTGCTTTTCCAGCGAGAATTTACACTAGTGCCTGTCAGCCCTTTAAGGTGTACCAGACTAGGAAAAGAGTTATAAATGCTAATCCTATTTTTAATATGCTTAATATAAGGTTACAGTTACAGAATCTTGCAACTTCCCCCCTCCCTCCTTTATCTTCATGAAAACAAGGGTCAAGGGTCAAAATTATTTTTATTTTTTATTTATTTTGTCAAGCATATATAAGCTTACAGAAAAAGTATAAACATGATTGTGAATACATAAAATGTATAAACATGGTAATGAATACATGAGATGTTGACGAA
>QLTV01004445.1:2875748-2912291 GCA_003457575.1 Thermophis baileyi
GGTACCACAGAGAGGAGGGGGTCAGGCTGTTTTCGAAGGCACCAGGAGGCCAGACAAGGAATAATGGATGGAAACTGACCAAGGAGAGATTCAACCTGGAGATAAGGAGAAACTTTCTGACAGTGAGAGCGATCAACCAGTGGAACAGCTTGCCTTCGGAGGTTGTGAGAGCTCAAACACTTGAGACTTTCAAGAGGAGATTGGACTGCCATTTGTCTGAAATGGTGTAGGGACTCCTGATTGAGCGGGGGGTTTGATGACCCACAAGGTCCCTACCAACTCTATTAATCTATCTATCTATTCTCCTTTCCTACATTTTAACTAACTCTGGCATACTTGCTGTTAGCCCTTTGGGACAGACTGCATACCGGTAGAATCATAGGGCTGGAAGAAACCTTGGAGGTCTTAAGGAACCTTGGCAGTCCTTGACTTATGACCACAATTTCTGTGCCCAAAATTTCTTTGAGACAGTTATTGAGTTTTGCCCCATTTTATGATCTTTCTTGCCCCAGTTGTTAAGTGAATTACTGCAGTTATTAAGTTAGTAACATGGGTTGTTAAGTGAATCTGGCTTCCCCATTGACTTTGTTTGTCAGAAGGTCACAAAAGGTGATCATATGACCCAGGAACACTACAACTGTCATAAATATGAATCATTTGCCAAGTGTCTGAATTTTGATCATCTGATCATGGGGATGATGCAATGGTTCTAAGGGTGAAAAACTGTCATAAGTCACTTTTTTTCAGTGCTGTTATAACTTTGAATGGTCACTAAACAAACTGTTGTAAATTGAGGACTACCTGTACTCCAAGTTCCATGTTGGATCTCCCTCTAACTAGCTTCCACCCATTGCTTGTTGTCTTGCTGTCAGCTGTTATAGAGAATAAATCGACACCTTCTTCCCTGTGACAGCTCTTCAAGTATTGGAAGATTGCTACCATGTCACCCCTAAACCTTCTCTTTGTTAGCCCAAACATATCTAGTTGCCTTAGCTATTCATCAAACGATTAACCTCTAGGCCCCTTATCATCTTTGTTGCTCTTCCCTGCATCTTTGTAGGCCTCAGATAAGAGATTCCACTGCAAACTAGAACTATCAATAAAGTATACAGTGGTATCTTGGTACTCAACTGCTTTGAAACTCACTGAATTTGGTACTCAATGCATTTTCATGCAAAAATTTTGTCCCGGTACTCATTGTTTATTTGGTAGCATAGGTTAGAACTTGTCAGTGTCGGCTACCTTATAACTGACTACATTATTCCTTATGGGAAAAAATTATTTGGTGCTCATCGTGTTTGGTACTCATCACACCTTTCGGAAACAATTAATGATGAGTACCTAGGTACCACAGTATTTCAATAAATAGTCTATAACAATGTAATTTTATAAGTCTGGTTGCACTTTACTTCCCTTCTCTCTTAAATCCCAATGAATCAGGAAAAGCCCGCAAGAGTCTCTTCCATATCTTATCTTGTTTCCCAGAATTTAAGGAATGCTTTAGCCCTCTTTGCTTATAGAATGGTTCTTGCTTTTCCTTCAAGGTCATCTCCCTGACTTTCTACCCTTGGACTGGTTTTCTCACCTTGGTGTTTCTAGTATGAGGCACACAATTTCTTTTTTTGCTTAGCCTTTGAAGGGCACTAGAAGGTTTGCATTCCAAAATGGAAATGGTCAGCGTGAAAAAGTCAATAGGACCAGGGAAAACTACAGTAAATGAGATTTTATGCAGTTTAATTTAAAACTATGAAATACAATTAACATGGTTTTTCTTCATGTATTTCATAATTCTCCCACCCCACCAGAGGTGGGTTCCTACCAGTTCTAACCGGTTCTTTAGAACCGTTAGTAAATTGGCAATGATGTCACGAAGCTGGTTCTGTCGGTGTCTCCGTGGGTGCCGCCATCTTGGATTTTGCTTCTGCACATAATTTTTTATTGCGGGCGCCTGCGCCCGGCGCAACCCTGAGTGAACCAGCAGCAAAAGGATCCAGAACCCACCCCTGCACCCCACCCAATTTGCCACATTCAAAATACCAAATTGATGGTAACTTTGGGAGAGTCCTGAAGTTGCATGTAGGCCTGAAGCTCTGGTTCACTCCAGCGAGTGTTTTCCTGCATTGTATATTTCATCATCTTCCCTTAGAATGGATGCTGAAATTTTGGAGAGGAAAATATTGTAGAATTGAGAAATTGGTTTCAACATCTAATCAAGCAAAACATGTTTGTTATGATATACTAGTGCAGTTTATGGGATATAGATTGTTTGTTTATTTGAGACTCTTGAGAATTAAGTTGTTCAGTGTAGATGAAACAAGAAAATCAGTTTTAATAAACAGAAGGCAGGGAATGCCATGGAATCTATCAAAACCTGCAAATAATGGTACTATTTGCACTTTCACAGAACTCTTCATTCCTGGAGAAAAATAAACTTTCTATTTTTATTTCTCTTCCCACTTCTTTTCTGATTTAGTCTTTTTTTAAATCACATCATGCAACCAGCATGGTGCAATATGGATTTGAACCAGCATATAATTACTTAGCCAACCAAACCATTTTTAATCGACCTATATTTACCTTATGAATCTAGAATCGCTGAATAAAAATTAAATGATTACTTATTCCTACTACTTTTCAGTGTGATGTGGTTACTGGAAGATGTTCCTTCACATCTATCGGATTGGAATTGGCTGCATATACTATTTTATGTTAAACTTAGCCAAGCATTTATATTTTTTTGCCAAAAGTTGATCTTGATTCCTATGAATATGATGGTGATGAATACACAGCTTCCTTTGCACTAACCAAAATTAAAGCAATCCCAGAAGATTTGGCATTTCTTTATGACCACAATAGAAAAGAATGAATCATTTCAAGATATAGCCAACTTAGTTTTATTCAATTCACCTGATCATCATTTTGAACTAATTGTATGAATTGTTCTTCACATGATCCTAGCTCTGGGCAAACTTTAGTCTAAACACACTCTTCATCCAACAGTGTGTGGGTGTGTATGTATGTGTGTGTGTGCATGTACACGCTCACTTTGTGTACACACACACACACACACACACACACACACACACACAACTGTGTGAATGCAATCAATGTGCACAGGGGTATTTTGTATTTCTCTTTTTTTTCCTGTTATTGGCATTTGCCTTTCATTTTTTATTTCTTTATCTCTCTACTTTTTCTTCCTGCTGCTTATCTCATTCTCAGTGGCATGTATCCTGCAGAGGAAGTTCATTGTCTGATAGCTTTTTTTTAAATGGACCATTCTTTGTGACCTTTATTACAAAAATATTTAAGAATAAAGAAAGAACTCAACTGAATTAGACCAAAGTCTATTTTTGTATTTTGGGCCAACTATGACTTTTGACTAGCCCACAAATAGAAGGGAGAGCAATGGTATCCTTCTATTCATGTTCCTCTGCTTTACTAACAGAACCATACTGCCTCTCTGATACTAGGAATAGCAATGGCAATAGCACTTGGACTTATATACCACTTCAAGTGGTTTACAGAGTAAGCATATTGCTCCCAACAATCTGGGTCCTTATTTTACAGACCGCGGAAGAATGGAAGGCTGAGTCAACCTCGACTCAGGATCGAACTCCTGGCTGTGGGCAGAGTTAGCCTACAATACTGCATTCTAGCCACTGTGCCACCAATAAGATATTAATGTTGTATAACATTGTGTAATAGCCATTGATAAATATATGCTCCATGAATTTGCCCAATCCACTTTGAAAAATAAGAAAGTATCAGTTGAAAGTGATAGGAAGAACATAAAAAGATTTTAAACTAATATTTAAAGAATAGATTCTTTGGCACACAGACAAAGCTTCCAAAATAGATGTGAAAGCATAACTGTAGTTACAATAATTTTCTGGCTATTGTAAAAAGAAAGAAAAAGAAGACATGTGGACTATACTACTGTGGTGATATGGGTAGCTAATTTGAATGTCCTGGATTAGGCAGAGTTTAGAAACCATACCCTTTCACAGTAAGCAATATTATGCAAAATGGAAAATGGTATAAGAAATTGGAAGCAAAAAGAATTCAAGGCACAAGAAAGAGGAAAAGTAAAAGAAAGGTAGTTAAGTCTAATTTACACTACACCATCTCCATACCCACTTTCTGTCCTTAGCTACCATATTTACTTCCATCATGTACATGCATCCCTAGAAGTGGCAGGAGGGAGTACATGTGAGCTCCTCCTTTAAATGCTGGCTTACAGAATTCCTGAAAAAAAGTGAAAGTTCCATCAAGCCAGCCTTTTTTAGAATTCCAGCCAGCACAACACTTAGTTAAATTGTCTGGGAATTATTATTCAACCAATTTGAGAAGCCTGTTCTCTGCTATAATATTCTTACTGTGACAAAAGGATGCAATGTTTTTCCTACATTTTGTGATTCACTATTTTATGTATTCATTAAATTTGTTCAAGCCCTTCAACACTAAAAAGACTCTGCATCCACAGCCAAAATATAAATCCAAAAAAACTTTATATGAGTGTGTGTGTGTGTGTGTCTACATATAGACTATATATTTACACTGTGTGTGTGTGTGTGTATTTATGAATGTATGTTTATGAATGTGTGTGTATAAAAGATAACCTTTACTTAGCAATTATACAGAAGCATAAAACAATATATTATTAAAATGCTATAAATACATCAAGTTTTCAGAAATTTCTAGAATTCCTGTATATAAGTCACTGGTTTTAAGCTTACTGTAGTTACATAAGAAATGACTGTGCTCACTTGTGCAAAGCACAGAGAGAAAACAGTGCAACTGGAAAATAGTAACCTCCCTATTTAAACAGTCTGGCAGCTCATAACAAACAGCAACTGTTTACCTCTAAGATTTGGAACGGACATAGAAATGCAGCATGCCAAAGTGGGAAGAAACTGTTTATATAAATGCATCTAAAAACTGAGATAGCATCTTAAGTCTGCCTCTAAATTTTTTCTTTCTCATCATTTTTCATGCATATCTTTGAACAAAAGCAGTTACCATATGCCACGGTAAAAATCAAATATATAGATGCTCTTGTGCTGTTTGGAGGTAACATTTTTAGAGAATGTTAGAATAATGATCATAGTAACACTAGCATCATAATGAAGTCAAAATGCATGTATTAAAGAACATTTGGTAGACTGTATCTGCCCCATTTTTTAGGATTGTCTTTTTAATACTTGCTGAAATTCATTTATAAAATGAACCTGCTCATGATGAGGATTGACGGCTCTGTAGATATGTGAGAAAGACAGAAAAGGAGAAAGTCAGTGTATAACAAGGAACAAGATCTTGCACTAGTAAGATAATTTTTTTTGACAATCACAGGTTATCAAAGATAGTATGATGCCAGATGCAGGGAACATTGCAAAACTTTTTGAATTTCAAATTTCATAACTTCCAAAATGATAAAAACCACTTGCTTCATCCTCAGAAGAGTAGGTTTGCAATAAAAATTATCTTTTTCAAACTTGGTTCAGGTTGTTTTAAATTCGGAATGAGATATTTTTCAGACAGGAAAGTAAGATTATATGGTTGGACTATAATATTTCTCAAAGTGTATGATGGTAGGGGAATTTGTTCCCTTATGTCACCTAACTATAACATATACAAAACTATAACATTATAGAAAAAGAAAAATAGTTGCCTTAACTGAATTTATAGTCATGTTTTGGTGTTTGGATTTAACTGAAGAGGCTATTCAACACTCTTTGTAGTCACACTACAGAATGATTAAGAAAATAGCCAGATCTATAAGAAATACATCAAGGGAGCAAGAAGGTGAGTGGCTGGTAAATATAATAAACTAGCATTTGGTAGTATCATAAAACTGTTAGAAGTTGAGTATATTACCATTATTTCATAATGAAGGATCTTAATTTTCCCTC
The DNA here is from genome assembly GCA_003457575.1 of Thermophis baileyi. Classification (NCBI taxonomy): domain Eukaryota; kingdom Metazoa; phylum Chordata; class Lepidosauria; order Squamata; family Dipsadidae; genus Thermophis; species Thermophis baileyi. The sequence continues at coordinate 2,881,661 of QLTV01004445.1, forward strand.
CTGGCAATTACATTGATTACAGTTGTCTACACAGCCAATTGCTGTTAATGCTATTAAGGGAATAATTTTCTCCCAGTGATCGATCTCTCTCTCTCTCTCTCTCTCTCTCTCTCTCTCTCTCTCTTTTTCTCTCTCTCCCTCTCTCTCTATCTCTCTCTCTCTCTCTCTCTCTCTCTCTCTCTCTTATTTCTACTGAATGATTTTCAATAGAAACCTGCTTTGGAATCTGATGTCAAAGCATAGTTAGTGGATTTGGAATAATATGAGCAATATCTTTATATTGCTTTTTACTCCATTTCTACTTGAGCTCTTTCAGACAACCAGCTTATCCCTTATTTTGTAGGCTGTAGTATTGCAATGCAATACACATTTGATTTAGCATGGCACTGTTTGTACTGAACTCTACAATATTTGGGTCTGAAGTAGATGTAGCTACTTCAGATCCAAGATGGATATCCACATTCAACTTTTCAGTAGCTCTTTATTAAGATATTTAAATTTAGTGGGGTTGTGCAGTGGGCCAGAACACAGAGTTGTGGTTGATTGGTTGGAGAGTGCTGGCTCCTGCATGAGGCAATCTGCTCTGTGATTTGTTGCTGTGCGTATGGAGCGGGAGTTTCCCTGTTTTCCTGCCCTTTTTTCTGTCTGTGTGCCCTGTGCGTTCTGTGATTTATCTCATGATGCTCCTGTTTGCCTGACTATCTTGTTTGCTGTAAATATAGATGTAAAATATATTTATTTGTATGAAACTACAAGTTCGTGTTAGCATCTCTGACTTCATTTGGACACCTGCTGCACAATCCCCTGACACTCTTTAACACAGGTATGCCTTTTCCTGGGCTTACAGAAGCCCTGGTGGCACAGTGATTAGAATGCAGTATTGTAGGCTGACTCTGCCCACTGCCAGGAGTTCGATCCAGACTGGCTCAGGATTGACTCAGCCGTCCATCCTTCCGAGATCAGAAGAATGAGGACCCAGATTATTGGAGGAAATATACTGACTTGTAAACTGACTGTAAAGCACTAGTGAAAAAACACATGTTTGAGTTCAGGAGGCACTGATAGGTATATGTATCTGATAGTGTAGTGGGGGGGGATTTCCCCTTCCCAAGACTAGAATCCATCTTAGTTGAATTTCTTCAGTGGGATTACAAATACTGTACTCCACAGAACTATACAGTTCTGAACAAAACAGAATAAAAGTGCATCTATCTCCAAGCTGTAGTCATAATGGCTTTGAAGAATGGTTTAACTTGATCAGTGACTAGACCAGATTCCTTCAAGAAATTCAGCAAATAATCTAGATGAAATATTACAGTTTTGTCCAAAAATCATGAAAATAGATGATTCACAATTGCATTTAGAGCGAAGGAATACTGAACAATCTGAAAGCTCTAACTATGCATTCAGATTTCCCTTAACAAGATCCAAACAAAGTTAAATATTTGTAACTCTCTTTTAAGCAAATTCAGGTTGTAAGCCTTGCTGAGATCCAGTTTGGTAGGAATATATACCTTCTCTATCTCTTCAAAGAATTCAAAAGTGAAGGAGAGATGGTAGTGACTGCCTAGTAGTTACACATTCAGGAGCCTATAATCTTCGTTAATGTGTAAAACCCCATCTTTCTACTTAACAATAACAATATAAGGTATAGGAGCACTTGTGAAGGAGAGGAAGAGATGAAGCCTTTCTCTGAATTCTCATTGATAAATTATTTCAGATAAATATTTGACATTGAATGGTTGTGTTTTGTAGGAATCTGAGCTCTAGGAATGAGCTTGATAAAGAATTGGTCAGGGCAGAGTATACGTTGCCAGTGTCCACACATTTAGCATAGGCCATGTCTTTGGCAGGCAAGGTAGGAAAATACTCCTGAGAGTTGGTGAGGCTTAGGCTGTGAGTCTTGCATACAGAGGATTGAAAGATAATGTTATCCTTGTCCCAATGGATAAGTACACTGGGCATTTGAGCCTAGTACCTTCTGAAGACTGTTGGAAAATGTAATGAAGTGGCTGAAAAAGGACCAACTAGAGAACACACATGAAACCATCAACATCTTCAAAGGAATAACATTCACTAGGGAAGAAGAAAACACATTATCCTTCCTCAGCAGAGGCAGTAATGGCAAATTAGAAACCAAGTCTGTCATAAAACTACCTACACCAGCCACATGCTCCACTACCAAAGTTACAAACCAACCTCCCAGAAGAGAAGCTGTGTAAGAACACTATTTGGACAAGCATTAATACACTGCAGACATCAGAAAAAGGACACAGATCACTATACAATATTGTCCAACAAAATGGGTATCCACGCAACTTCATCACAAAATACCTGACCGCTGAGCTCAATATAGCACAAACCAACACAAGCTGTAAAAAGGATAACACTGCTATACATCAAAAACATCTCAGAAACCACCAGCAGATGATTACAACCACATGGCTATAGCGCACAAATAAACTAAAGCCCTCCAAAATATCCTAAATAAATGAAAAGATCCAGAAGAAGAAAAAACAGAAGTCATCTACACCATACAGTGTAAGGACTGCAATAGCCACCATGTAGGACAAATAGGCAGAAGACTAAAAACATCTATGAACACCAATTAGCAGTCAGAAAACATGACAAAAACTCCTTAATTTCACAACACATGGACAAACTTAACCATACTTTCAACTGGGAAACTAAGCATCCTAGACCAAGCGAAATCTAAAAATGCTAGAGAATTCCTAGAAGCCTTGCACTCAACTGATCATGAACAGGCACATAAAAATAAGAAACATCTACATACCGTTCAAAGGGACAATAAAAAAACAAAAAAAGAAAACAAAAAGATCAAAACATCTCTTCACCAGCAATCCACACCCAGATGAACAGAGATTAACACCAAGATTAACATTAGACCAACAATCAAAGTAAACAATACCTCAGTCAAGGAACTACCAACTCAGACAAATGAGTTAACAGTAAATAACAGTCCAATCAAGGAACCACCAAGATCACTTCCACCAACACCGACAGGACAAGCCACTAGTATATAAAATGAGAGCAAACCTCATTCCCTACTAGCATGGATGATGTTACCTAGTTTGGTAATGAAAAAACTGCAAGAAAACAACCAATCTCAGAGAGCAACAAAGACCCCACAGTTCAACCCTGTGCTTCAAATATTATCTTCTAGTGGCTAAATAAGATTGCAAACACCATAATGATTGGTAATGGACCCAGATTGTTGGGGGCAATAGGCTGACTCTGTAAACTGCTTAGAGAGAGCTGTAAAGTCCTGTGAAGCGGTATATAAGTCTAAGTGCTATTGCTATTGCTAATGATGAATTATAGGGATGGTTTGTGCTAAAGGGGATTTTAGTATAAAAGTTGTCCATCAATAATATCAACTCTAATGAGGATTAGTCAGATGAGTTGGTGGAGCATATTTATGTGTAAAGAATCTATCCAGGACTATTGTATACCTATGCTCACTATGTCTGCAGAGCAATAGTAGTAACTAAAATATTTTGTGCAGGTCTGTACATTTGGGGTCCCAAATAATTTGTGGTTACTGCAGCTTCTGAGCAAATGAAAGATGCTGTTACAGAATTGTTTCCCAGATAGTCAGATCTTTATCAGTTTGGGAATCAATTTGCAAAATGCCTCCCTTTCCCACAAGTATGACACTTCATTGATTCTTTAGAACAGTGGTTCTCAACCTTTCTAATGCCGTGCCCCCCACGCCCCCGCCGCCGTGCCCCACGCGGGATGAGGTGACAAAGGGGGCGTGGCACCAGGGGTGAAATGCTCCCGGTTCGGGCTTGCCTGCGGGTCGCCGGACAGCCGGTAGCGACGGAAGCGGGAGACTTCGCCCACCCGCCCGGACACAGCCATTTGGGTTCTTTTACCCTCTGAGCATGCGCAAAGTGTTCTGTGCAAAAGAACACAAATGGCGGCATCCAGGCGGGTGGGAGAAGCCTCGTGCTGCCGTCGCTACCAGCTCTCCGATGACTGGTAGGCACACCCAAACCGGGCGCAGCGCATGCGCAAAGCATGTGCAGAGGGTAAAAGAACCCAAATGGTGGCGTCCGGGCGGGTGGGCGAAGTCTCCCGCTTCTGTCGCTACCGGCTATCCGGCGACCCGCAGGCACGGCCGAACCGGGAGCATTTCACCCCTGCAGTGACGGTGGCACCAAGATGGCGGGCTAACGCGCGTGGCGACCCCTGTGAAATGGTCGTTCGACCCCCAAAGGGGTCGCGACCCACAGGTTGAGAACCGCTGCTTTAGAAAGAGGGGATTCTATCAGTGTACTTATCGTCAGATGCTCTACAATACTGACATAGGTCTTGTGTGCATTGGCATAATTTTTCTTATGCAGATAGTTGTTAATAGCTAACTCCCAGTTGTGAAGGTTTATCTTCTGAAGTTTTATGAAATGAGCAGGGCAAGGTAAACGAGTGAATAAAAGAGAATAGGGCCATTTTCCTTCCCACTTGTCCTCTGCCACAACCCTTAGGTCATTTATTGATATCTAAGCAGACTTAGGTAAGCAGAAAAGGGACGCAGTGGCTCAGTGGCTAAGATGCTGAGCTTGTCGATCGGAAAGGTCAGCAGTTCGGTGGTTCGAATCCCTAGCACTGCCTAATGGAGTGAGCCCCCGTTACTTGCCCCAGCTTCTGCCAACCTAGCAGTTCGAAAGCATGTAAAAATGCAAGTAGAAAAATAGGGACCACCTTGGTGGGAAGGTAACAGTGTTTCGTGCACCTTCGGTGTTTAGTCATGCCGGCCACATGACCACGGAATCGTCATCAGACAGTGCTGGCTCTTCGGCTTAGAAACGGAGATGACCACTGCCCCCTAGAGTCGGAAACGACTAGCACGTATGTGCGAGGGGAACCTTTACCTTTACCTTTTAAGCAGACTTGGATGTATTCAGATATTAATCCCAAGGAGCCCTGACAAATGACTTTATCTTGTATTTCATCTGCTATTCACTCTTTAAGCTACTCAGCTAAGTCGCTTCCATTTCTCCCCACATCCTGAGCTAACAGCTAAAACTCAGCGGTAAACGCCCAGAACAGGCACTTACCTTGTACAGAAGTGACAGATTTCACTTCCTCAACTGGATCATTGATGTTAGCCCTCAGGCATGTCACAATATTAGTGTACTTGTTCAAGACTAAGCAGTTCTGTAAGAAAAGGGGGGGTTGCCCATTCTACAGCTGCCGCTCTCATTAGGCCAATTATAAATACTACTTGAGATCAGTCAGTGAGAAAGTCCTCAGGTTTTAGGGAGGTATATATTTCCTATTAAGTAAGGAATATATTAAATTTGCTAGGATTCCTAGGGATCAGCTAATGAGACAGATATTTCAGGTATATTTAACCATATAACTTGTTGGGTCATATTTTACCACCAATTTGTAAATAAGGCCCAGAAAATGCTCTGAAATGTTGAATTGTAAGATTTTCAAATTCAGCCAAGTCTCTTAAGTATTTCTTCCCTCATTTTTGCAGTTCTTTTAGCACCATACTGCTTACAGTATTAGAAGACATGGAAACTAATTGGATGGTTCTACCTGTTTCAAAGAAAAATAGTCCTATTATAAATGTGGACACCACTCTGGAATACACATTGTTAAAGTGATTGTGTAACTACTGTATCAAAGATATTGTCCCTGATATAAGATGACATGCAAGAATATTTGTGTTGGCAGAAAATATTTTTTTCTTTCTGATTTAGAAGTCTCCAAATGAATGCAGCCCATCTTTTAATGAGGGTTACACTGTATGCAAATGTGAAAGCATGAATCTTGTATGGACTGTGGTTACATAAGACATTCTTTTCATAGCAAGTTTCATTTTAGGGAGTACAAATTCAATTCTGCGCTCTGTGCAAAAATTGCAGTGTCATCAGTATGGTATCTGGTATAAATAACACATCATTCTTACTAAGAACCACTTTTAAATTTTACATGTTAAAAAAGGTTAATCTATTTAGTGCAGGTATCTTACCCAAGTAAAGATGGCAAACTAAGTTCTTGATTTAACTGTCACCCCACTCACCCAGTTCTGTGTTGAATCCATTTTTAATCTATATTCAACTGAAATCTCTATTATAGCCTTTCCTAATTTGGTGCTAGATATACCCAAACTTCTCAGCCAGCATATCGCAAAGTGTTTGGAGACAACTAGGCTAGAAAAAGTTGCCTTAGCAGATTGCATAAAAAGTGTCAAGTAACAGAGTTTCTGAATTTTCTTATCATTTAGCAGCTCAAGTTCAATTTATAAACTGTTTCCTCAGAAGGAAGAATTTACTCAGGCCACAGAACATTGAGACAGGCATATACAAAGTCTAAAACAGCATAACATGGATTGCGATATTTAATAAGACAGGGATCTGTTTTCAGTGGCCATAAAATCTCACAAATTTGAATCAGACAGTTGCAAACTGCTTCTGTTTACATTTAGTCAGAAATAGGTCTCAACTAGTATTACTTGTGCTGGGAACTGGTGGCATAGGATGCAAAGATTTATTCTTCTTTTGCAGTTAGTTATATGATGTGTGTGTCCATGGAAACAGCACTTCAACAGGTAGCCAAACTGCACCTTGTTAGGAAAATCTTCTTTTAATTAAGAAATGATGCCTTTTGATGTAGAATAGGTCTGCATAATTTGCCAAATGCAGCCTTTGAAAGATGTATTAAGGGTTGCCACGTTTTTAACACCTGCTCCTCAATCCTATCCTAGGCAAGGAGAAAATCAGGATGATATCAGGCTCCTGGTACTCCATCTACACAGGGCTGGTGAGCTGCGTCTGGCTTTTCTTAACCTCAATACTCAAAAGCATATGAATTGTGATTTTGAGGGTGCATATGAATAAAAGAGGATGAAAAGCAAGCAGATGCAGTCTAAGTGAAAAAGTCATATCTCAGGCATATGAATATAGAAGACCCTAAGAGGAAAGTATAATTTGAGGTAGGGAATGGATGCAAACTGTTCCAGTATGTATTCCAAAATTGAAGTACTAGCATACAGACCTAATTTAATACTTTCTTCAGGTACTACTTGAGCAGCTTTGTGCTGATCCATAATCTTTCTTGTTTCCAGTGTCAGCTCCTGATGTATACCTGATAGCACTAGACTAAGCATAGGCGTCTGCTTCAGGAGATGATGATGCTAAAGGACAGCGTTATATGATACCAGATTTATTCTTTGTCCTTATGGTAGCCTGGTAATCTTGGATGTAGCAGAGGATATTGTCCACTTCGCTGGATGGAGATAAATTTTCCATCATCATGGAATGCAAGAACACCTTTCTTGATTTTTTAATATCTTGATTTATTTTTCATGCAGATCAGATTTTTTTTTTTAAATATGAAGGACAAATCTCATGGTGATGAGGGCTTTTGATTTTCAGTTATATCACTAGGTATACATTTCGATTTTAGTTTTTCTATGGAATGCTAGAAAATGAATGAAGTAATAATAATAACAAACACAATTAGAAAGTTAGTACATGCTTTTTTTGGTATCATAGCAAGGCTGGTCTCTATTTTTAGCTCTATTGTGGCTCCTTTATTAAAGGTTACAAGGCTATAAGGCTACAAAATTTTAGGATGGAAGCATAATTTTTACTCTAATTCATATGGCAAGATTTACACTTTGCAATAATCCCACTCTGAAAATAGCAGCTAATTTTAATTTTTACTTTTTGAAGTCATAGTGATTTAAGGGAATTAATAGTTACCATAAGCTTATGCCTCATCACATTTTAAATAACTTGAACTATTCTAAGAGGAATTTGGATTGCCTAAAATTGTGGTTTTAATTGATTTAGAATTTGATACAGATCCATTAACAGTACTCAGTTTTTAAATTTATATGATTCTAGGTGTAAAATATTTTATAAATAAAAAGTATTGCTAAGATGGATATTAACTCTGCAAGAATTTGATGCTATCTTAGGATATTATTGCCCATTTTGGTTTTATATCCTAAGTTTGCTAATAGGATTTTATGAAATTTAATCAGTTTAAAGATGTAAATATAATCTTGAGTGGAGCTTATCATTATATGAAAAATTACAGATTTAGCAAATATGAGAACGAGTAGCAAAAAATACCTCTTTGTTCAGTATTGCAAAGATGAACCCACCACAGATTTTTAGAATTAAATAGATATTTGTTTATAAACTGGCTTTTTATTGTAGGAGTAGAAACACTAATGAATATTATTTTGCATTTCATGATTTGTTTAAAAATTAGGCTGAACGATTTACTCAATATAATGTGGTATAAGATGTCTTTGGTTCTTTTCTGCCTTTTCTTCCTTTTTTGTATATTAAAGCATTTAAGAAAAAGAGTAAAATTAGGAGTAAAAGAAAAACATCTCCAAACAGCTTACCTTAGTCTAATGCGTGAATTTTCTCAACTCCAAGTATAATTATAAACCTACATTATAACCAAAATGTTTTATTGTTCCTCAATTTTTTCTTAAATACAGTATTCTTGTGGCCTAAGACAGTGATTTTATATTCATGTATGAACATCCTTCTAGCCTCTGAATTAAAGGTCAGCCAAGTAATTTTATGGAAGCATGGCAATGATTGCATGTTTACTACTCTATTCATTATGACATGGTGATTAAGAGCAAACAATCAGCTTTTAAGAGCCCCAAGGTTGCACAGATTTCCTTCAGAGTAGAATTTAAAAGGGAGGAATTAACCCTTAACATTCTTATTTCATGTCAAACACTTTAGTTTAAAGCCTAGATGTTTTTAAGTGTTCATTGTTTATTTCAATGAAATAAATGTTTATTTTGTCAGTGTACAGTTTTAAGTATTAAAAACTTAATCAAAGCATTTGAAGGCCAGACAAGGAATAATGGGTGGAAACTGATCAAGGATAGATTCAACCTGGAAATAAGGATAAAATTTTTTGACACTGAGAGCAATCAACCAATGGAACAGCTTGCCTTCCGAAGTTGTGGGAGCTTCATCACTGGAAGCTTTCAAGAGACTGGACTGCCATCTGTCAGAAATGGTGTAGGCAGGGTCTCCTGCTTGGGCGGCGGGTTGGACTAGATGACCTGCAAGGTCCCTTCCAACTCTGTTAATCTGTTAAACTCTTAATAAGAATGTTTGATTGCTTAAGCCAATGGGAGCGTAAGAGAATGCTCCCAAGGACTGATGTGGTAAACCATGATAGTTTGGGGCAGTACCATTGCAAGTAGCAAAGATGGGTAATTTATTTTTGCTATCATGGAAAAATAAATTGTGGATCTTTTACCTGGGATACCATTGATTTCATCTCCAGAACCCCTTATGTTTAATGCTATTGCTAGTCTTCCTGAACACAGCATCTCCAAGGTGTGTTAACCCCAACCCCAACAAGCAAAGCTTTTCCTTGCTTTTATTGAGAGTTATAGGCATTGGAATAAAACACTAATGGAAAAGGCTTATGATGGCTGTTCAAACTTAAGAGAGAAGTGAGGCCAGGTTTGCTTGAGAAATCTATTTTTGGATTTTAAATGCAGGGAGGTTGGATTCTTTATACATATATGGGGAAGAGAAAGAGGTACAGTAGGTTTATAATATGTAAAAATAAACCAAGCAAACCAACATCATCTTATTGCCAATTATCAAACAAACCAAAGCCTGTGAAAGTGTGAAAAACATGCTTTCTGTATTTCCTAGAAATTGTTTCTGCAGGTTCCTGGATTAAGTATTTAACAGACCTAATCTAATATTATGTTCCAGGATTTGGCAGTCAGAGTTTATGACTTTGTACTGAATGTTGTCATTGTGTATATATACAGTATATTCTAATTTTATATGAAGAGCATAAAAACAAAACTAAATGGCTAGAAAATATAAAATGAATGACATCAGGTCAGAGCTGAGGATACTTCGGAGTACTAATAGTGTTCATGATGTGGCTAGATTAAAGCCTTTGGGTTATCTAGTTGTCAGTGTTGCCATACAGGAACCCAAAGCTTCAAAGAGAGAATTACAGTGGGAAAATGGAATGTAAAAAGAATGAACATGAGAAAGCACAACAGTGAAAGATAAAATGCAGTCATTACAAGTTGACATCTTAAGCATCAGTAATCTCAGACAGACTGCAATTGGAGTCTTTTAGTCAGCAGCTCATACTATTTATTACTTAGAAAAATGAAAGGAAGAAAAAAGGAAGGAAGGAAGGAAGGAGGAAGGAAAGAAAGAAAGAAAGAAAGAAGAAAGAAAGAAAGAAAGAAAGAAAGAAAGAAAGAAAGAAAGAAAGAAAGAAAGAAAGAAAGAAAGAAAGAAAGAAAGAAAGAAAGAAGAAAGAGTAAAAGAGCTTTTATAGCTGGGAAGGGAATAGCCAGAATAGTTCTTGGATTCAATACAATCAATGGCTGAATGATATCAGATAGACTTCATAGACAACCCTTTAATATGACAGTCATTCAGGTTTATGCTCCATCTACCGATGCAGAAGAAAAGGAGGTTGATGAGTTCTGTGACCAATTCAATTTGATTGTGTTGATCAAATCAAGCTGTGGAGTCGCAAAATATCTATTGTCCTTACGAGTAACCTCTACGCAGGCTAGGAAGCCACAAAAGACAGAACATGGTAAAACTGTCAGTCCTTTGAGGTAGTTCAGACAGAAAACTAAAACCATGACTACTAATACAGGTAGTCCTCGACTTACAACAGTTTGTTTAGTGACCATTCAAAGTTACACTGGCACTGAAAAATGTGACTTATGACCATTTTTCACAGTTATGACCTCTGCAGCATCCCCATGATCATGTGAACAAAATTCAGATGCTTGGAAACTGGTTCATATTTATGACCATTGCAGTGTCCTGGGGTCATGTGGTCATCTTTTGCGACAACCTTCTGACAAGCAAAGTCAACAGGGAAGCCAGATTCACTTAACAACTGGGTTATTAACTTATCAACTGCAGTGATTCACTTAACAACTGTGTCAAGAAAGGTCATAAAATGGGCAACATTCACTTAACAAATGTCTCATTTAACAACAGAAATTTTGGGCTCAATTGTGGTCGTAAGTAGAGGACTACCTGCACTACCTTTATTGTACGTTTTACAGTAACAGAATCTTGCAAGTCTGAAAGAACTTCCCTCTTCCCCTATCTTTACTTTAAGAGTACTAAAGTGGGTCTCTTCTGATATACTTTCTTCACCCTATACCTCCTTTGGAATCAGATTTCTCTTATCAGAACATTGTCTAGGCTGCAGCTCTTCCTCCTCTCTCCCAAGGTTATTCTCACAACCCATTAAAGGAAGAGACTGGCTCCAAGTTGACAAAGGAGTGAGACAAGGCTGTATAACACTCCCCTTATTTATTCTATTCGTATTCTGAATATATATTAAGGGAAGCTGAATTGGAAGATGAGAATGACTTAATTGCAAGAAGAAGCATCAATAACCTGCATGATAGTGATGACATTACTCTAATAGCCAACAATGTAAAGGAACGGCAAGATCTAGTAATAAAAGTCAAGGAATAATGGGACTAAAATTAAATACAAAGAAGACCATACTTGTCTCCTGGCCTTCTGAATACGAGTCAAAACATGGCTTTGTAGCCTCACTCAAGGCACAAATGGTCAGGCTCAAATTATCCTATTTTGGACACATTATGCAAAGACCAGAAGGCTGTAATCCTAGGAAATATGGAAGGAAAAAGAAGAGGATGATCAGCGGCAAAGTGGTGGGATTCAACATTTTTTACTACCGGTTCTGTGGGCGTGGCTTGGTGAGTGTGGTGTGGCTTGGTGGGCAGGGGAAGGATACTGTAAAATCTCCATTCCCTCCCGATCAGCTGGGACTCGGGAGGCAGAGAATAGATGGGGGCGGGGCCAGTCAAAGGTGGTATTTACCGGTTCTCCGAACTACTCAAAATTTCCGCTACCGGTTCTCCAGAACTGGTCAGAACCTACTGAATCCCACCTCTGGAATAGACTCAGTTACAATGGTGTTGGATGCACCATTGGAAGAATTACTAGAAGGTTAGGGACAGATTGTCATGGAGAAAATCTACGTGGTTGCTAAGAGTCAACATGGATTTGATGGCACATCATCATTCAACCAATAAATTATCCTCCATTAATTAGCATAATCACTTTTTAAATTCTCCACACTCTGTGCTCTGTTTTTAGTATGCGTGCCTGTATACATTCAATTTCATAGTTGATGTTTTAATAATGAATGAAGGCAAATATACATTTCCCAGGATAATGTTGCAAGATCCAATCTGAGTTGGTCACTAAAGACTAAACCTCTGGGTTTTAATAATGTTTCATTTTCAGTTCCAAAAGCTTGTAATTATTTGATATCAATATAAAAATGAAGATAAGTTTTATGTAACAAGAAAGTGCAGCTTATCCTATGGCCAAAATGCTTCCTTTGATCCACTGTGAAAAGACCCCATGATTTTTCTTTTGCTTTACTTTAGATGATAACAGATTCTTTTTGAGTACATAGTATAGAGCTTGGATATGCAGAAAGAAAACCAACAGTGATATCACTGCCCTTAATTAAGCTGCTGTTAGCCTTTCCCCAACCCTTTTCCCCTCATAAAGAAATTTCAGTAGCAAAAAGAAAACTGAGGGGTATATTTGAGCATTGCAAGTTTGACTAATGCATAGATTTATATTGCATTAGCCGTACATTTGCCAACAGTGTGGCATTATAAGCTGACAAATTGTTAACAGATGCAATTAGTGATTGCAAATTAACAACTGAATATTGGAAGGATAAAATGTTACTGTAAAACAAAGAGATTTTTCTGATGTCTTTTTTAGTCAGTTTACCTGCAGAATGCCCCATCTGCTAACACTTTCCGTGATATAGAAGTCTTTCCATATTAAGCCCTACTTCAAAAGTTTCTCTCTCTAAAAGGGGTTTTTCACTTTGACACTTGCATATTACTGGCACTGTTTGAACTATGGAACCTCAGCCATAGTTCTAGAGCCTATGGAGATAATCATTCTCTCCCCCATTTTTTTGCAGTGTTTTTTATTAAAAATTACAATTACAACAGTAAAAACTAATACAAACTAAAACAATAAAAAAGAAAAAAATAGAAGGTGCAGAAAATTAAATAAAACGAACAATAAAAAAGAAAGAAAAATAAGAATATAGTAAAGAAAAAGAATGGAAATATATAAATAAGTGATTGCCCATTTTCATCACAAGTATAAATAATTTTATTGCTTTCTCTTAAAATACAAAAATACAAATGATCTCTTCTTTCCATCCCATCTCTTATCCCATCTCTTATCTATAAACAAATCCTTATAGCCTCATCATTTAAGTCCTGATGTTAGTAAAAGTCCATAAGGACTTTTTATCAGAGATAACTACAGTATCTATTTAACCTTGATCAAATAAATCACCTTATATTCGTTTCTTTTACTTTTAACAATCATGATTAGTCTCTTCAAATAATGTCCTAAAACTTTATTTCTTTTCATTTTTTCTTTATCCTTCTCACAAAATTCTTCAAAACTTCTTATGTAAATTCAATATAGGAAAATTATACAGATCACTTTCTTGGTTTGTTATATATGTATGTGCCTTTTAATTATTAAGACATCAGTCGGTTTCTTTTGTAACATCTTTTTCAAATCAGTCTCAGTCTTGTCAGGATTTGTTCCTCTTCCGTAGCATCTTTTAAAAACAGTCTCTCTATAAAGGCAGATACTCCTAAAATTAATTTCTGGCTCCGTTGTTCAAAAATATCCTTTAATAAGTCCAATGTCAAAATATTTTGCTTTGTTCTGTATTAGTAAGTCATGATTCTTCTCCTTTAATTGCTAAAATTAAAAGAATTCAAAACAAAAGCATTTTGCCATGGGAAGATTCTTTGTAATTAATTCCAAAATCTTATTTCAAATTTGTCTGGATTCTTAGTCCATTTAAAACTTTCTAAAATCGAATTTTAATCATTCTTTTGCTGTTTATGGGGAAAAAAGATTTTAAGTCTTTGAACTTGCATTTAAAACGTCTTTTGCTAAGGATTGAAGGAAACTCAATGGTGTCAAATTTATTAATCCAAAGGTTTTTAATAGCCTAGCAATAGCTACAAAACTGTCAGCAAGCAGTTTCCAAAAGTAATTAGGTGATAAGACAGGAAGTATGCACTTGGTGTCCTTTTAAAAGCATTGACCACAGTTTGAGCAAAATGGCTATTCCCTCATCTCCCAGCATACTAAACCTGTTGGAGACCACTGTCTCCTCACAAAGAGCACTTATGTACAACCTCAAGTCCTCTCCTTGTCTGGACAGGAATTATTGAAGAGCCAGTCTACTTGCCAGCTTTTCATTCCACTGTGGTTGTCACTCCACTTTTCATAGAATCATCTTCAGTCAGTCATGTCTTCCCTGGCTGGGACAATCTGTCTTCCATAGGTGAAATGTCTTCCATCTTCTTCCCTGATCCTAAAATTCTTGTGCCAAGCTTCAGTATTTCATCTCCACATGAAACATAGAGAGACATAGCTGTAATCAATCTTTTGAGCTTTAGTATCTTATTTGTAGAGGTGCAGTATCCTGACTGCTGATGTTCCTCCCCATCTTATTTCTTTGGAAAATTGGTATTTCCAAGTTTAGCATACAGTGTCCAAACTTTTGAGTGCAAATTCATTGCTATATCACCAGACAGCTATCATGACCTATGGGGTACTAGTAAATTTTTTTTTTTTTGAAGGGTGGGTTCTGCAGAGGGGGCAGAATCTATGAGCAGGCTAAAGAACAAGTTATTGGCCAGCTTGGAAGCAGCAAAGTAAAAAAAAATTCTGATTAGGTGATATTCTCTGCATGTTCTAGGTTCAAAATGATAGATACGATCATGATTATAGCACAGCGAGTGTCACCATAGAACTGAAAAAAGTGAAGATGAACTGAAAGTAGTCTGATTTCACAAAGTCATAATGATGAAAAGGGCCATCAAGTCTAATAGAAGGAATCAAAATCAAAGCATCCTTGAGAGATGAATGCCTAATCACTGTTCAAATATGTTCAGGGTAGGTGAGCTCATCACCTCATGGATAATTTATTCTGCTGTCAAACAGCTGTTATTACTTCCCCCCCCTAATGTTCAATTGGAAACTGCCTTCATGTAACTTAAATTCATATCCTGCCATCTGGAGTAATGGAGAAACAGGCTCTATCACCTTCTGTTAGGAATGCTAGCATATCAGGAAATGACAGAACTTTTCTCAAAGCTAAATATTCTCAATTTGAGGGAAATATTTGGGAACTTAGGGCTCTGATGTTTGAAAAGTCTTCTAGAGTCCCAAATAAGGAACTCAGTTTTACCTAACCTGATATTCTCCAGATGTGCCAGCCAGCATGGGAATTTTGTACCCAACGCATCACACTAAGTTCTTCTCTGATGGAATTTGCCAGCTTTGAAGAACTACATTGCAGTTGGCTGGAGAGGGAAAGAGGCAGGGGAAGGGAGGGAGGGATTCAAGTGGCCAAGGTTGGAAACTCCAGATCTAAATGGCTCTCTAGGTCTGAGTGCCTCTGAGAGAGAGAGAGAGGGAGGGAGGGAGGGAGGGAGGTGTGACACATATATACTGTATATATATGTCAGAGATTACTACCACTTAGAAAAACAAAGCAGGAGCAAGGAACAAATCATGCAAATCATTTGAATCAAGCAGGAAATGTCTCCTTAGGTCAGCTGAAATGGATGACATTTTTATAACACAATCTCAAAGCAAGAGATATCCCACTAAGTAAAACAGTATAATCCTAATATTAACTCAATGACTAAATGTAAATTTAATTTACAGCTGGGCTGCATTTGTCTGGCAGTCATGTCTCTTGTAATCTTTAAACTTGTATTCCTTGTTTACCCTGAGTCTGGATCATTGTATCTGTATATTTAACCAAAAAGTGGGAATATAGCCAGAACCTATTTAGCAACGAATATGGTGATTTGATTAGCATTTGTGCTCTTCCTGGTAAAATTTGAAGATCTTGAATTTTTCCTCTCTCAAGATCTACAGAAAAAGTACATAGTATGATGCCTGAGGAGTACATATAGCCTATTAAAAATCACATAAAATTACAAATTTTAACATGGTAAATACATGGGAATAAATTCTGGTAATTATATTTTAATTAATTAATATGATTAAATTACATTTAGTTCTTGATCAGGTGATTTGGTTTAGCTGTACCCAGTTGCTGGAATAGGATCCCTATCTAGGCACACTTGTTAATCTTGATTTAGGGTGAATTAGGCAGCAGAAAGAAAGAATTGTTGGAACATTCTGGCTCCAAAACATTAGGAAATACAGTGATTGTATTAGTCTTTGCTTCCCATGGTTGCAGGGCATAGTATGAAAGAGTTCTGGCATTCTGCAGCCCAAACTTTGGCTGACTAATAGATACACGGTGAAACCCAAGCTACAAAGCAATTGTTACTAAGTTTAAAAGATGAAGAGAAATCAATTTGGCTTTACCAAAAATAAATAAAATATTCCACTTCTATTAACCTACCTGAGCTATCCCTAAGAGGGTCCAACATTTGGAAGTTGCAGTGGTTGCCCATGATGTTTTGAGATGACAAAAGACAAAAAATATGTTTAGCTGGCAAACAAATTAGAATTATGTTATGCCAACAGGCTCAAAATAAGAAATTTGCAAGAGAAGGAAAATCCAATGTTCAGATGAGACCATGGGAAGTTTGCTGTACTTCATGCAGGAAAGAAGTACCTGGAGCAGTGGGGGATTAAGCGTGAATGTAAAAATAAGATATGTGATGAAATTGGGGAGAGATTTCCATCTATTCATTCTCCAGCGTGTGGAACTGTGTGCTTTGAAAATGATACAGAAAAATATTTATTGAGGCATGAATGTAGAATTCCTTTAAAGCAGCACATCTTTATACAG
Organism: Thermophis baileyi; assembly: GCA_003457575.1. Classification (NCBI taxonomy): domain Eukaryota; kingdom Metazoa; phylum Chordata; class Lepidosauria; order Squamata; family Dipsadidae; genus Thermophis; species Thermophis baileyi. The sequence goes on from QLTV01004445.1 coordinate 2,898,575, forward strand.
GGTAGATGGAATCTGAAAAAAATGGCCTAGGTAGTGATGATAATTATTTCAGAAACAGTAAGATTTTTAAGGGTTTCTAGTTGCAGAGTGGAAATAATCAAGAGAAGTAGGACAAGTTGTAACTATTATTAACTACTGTCCTATTGTCCTCATCTATCTGTATTCACTTTGATTATGTTTATGTTTATACCTATACCTGCTATCTTGTACATGTTTGACAAACAAATAAATAAAAAATAAAATTAAATTAAAAAACCGTGCAACTAAGTAAATCTGAGATAAGTCGTCCCTGCCTACTTTGAAGTAGAACCCCAGAAAATGGTACTAATTTGCCATGTATCCCCTAACCTCAGTCTATATACAGTAACTGTTAAGTCAAGTGAAGATGTTTTATGTCTTCACCTAGGAATAATTTGTGTTTCTACTCTTCATGGCTATCTGTAGCGTTATATATATTTATAAATATAAACTATATGAGAACTTGTGGATTTTCATGACCTTGACAATAGAAAAAGTTGAATTGTTTCTAAGCTAACTATTCTTCAATGAATGATGTGTTGCCTCCATTTTCTACACAGCACAGAAGTGTTAAGAATGTAGAGCACATTTTCTATGCCTCTGTATTCTATTGGAAGTAGAATGGTAACAGTATTTACATTCACATATTTAAGGATAATTTATAATTAAGCATGAAGAGTTGTTAACAATCAAGGTCAATTGTGTAAAATTCTCAGCCTGATTTATAGCAAACCTTTCATTGAGGGATCCTTTAATTGAGCTAAGATCGTACCAAATTTCTCCTAGATTCTTAAACTCCACTTGGATGCTTCTCAAGTGGGATTAAGCAGTGTCATGAAAATGAGATGTCTTCAGGACTAACCTATAATTTTTAGTAGAGAAAATATACCATTTTAGTTATATAAGTTATAAGAATGATAAAATTTCTATTTACTTTGGGGCATTTTAAGGTAAGTAAAATCACAGAGGAAACAAGCAAGTACAATAAAAATAAATAGTGGTGACATATTATGTGCAATTTTAAGTATTGGAAACCAAGCTATGTTAACTCTGTAATTTGATTCTCTAGCACTTCGTTCCACCAAAACCAAGGGTTCTTCTGCTCCTCTCAAGAGTAGATAACTAGCATGCCGCTTCTTGGACTTGGAAGTGCTCAATAGCTAGCATTTTGGAACAATACTACCTTTGACAAGGAAGCACCATGTTAGTTTTTGAATGTCTATAGTGGACATGTCTGTCACTTGTTTGGGGGAAAGACACAAACTTGGACTAAGTGGAACAAAACAGTGTAAAACTATACAAAACAATGATTTTGCATATAGAATATAGAATAACGGAGTTGGAAGGGACCTTGGAGGTCTTCTGGTCCAACCCCCTGCTTAGGCAGGAAACCCTACACCACTTCAGACAAATGGTTATCCAACATCTTCTTAAAAACATCCAGTGTTGGAGCATTCACAACTTCTGGAGGCAAGTTGTTCCATTGATTAATTGTTCTAACTGTCATTATATATCTACTCATATATCTACTCATTTTCTATTTTTAGAAAATAGAATGCTACTTGTGATCAACATGATAACATGTATAAAGTGTCAATGTTTTGGGACTTGTATCTCCAATAAAAATTTGCCTTCTCAATGGAAGCTTAATGGGATGTGTGGATGATCTTGGAGGATGAGGGGAAGAGACACTGCCTAGGAAACAATCAGAAAGGAAAGCAGACGTTCCCAATGGATTAACTGAGGAAGAAATTTAGGAATGATCCACCTTAAATTTTCAGGCAGTTAAAAGTGTCAGAATATTCTGTTAATGTAGTCTTACAATAAAGCAGAATTAGTTCCTCTAGCTGTGTTTCCTAATCTGGTTTATTCTGGAGTATTGACAGGAGCTTGTTACGAATTATACAGACGGAGCGTTGGTCCCACCTGAATGCCTTTTCTCAATGTAGGTTGCAGGATAGGCCAGGAATGGGGGTGGTGACTTCATCCTTCTGCCTAGAGACTGAGTCATAATTTTTATAGCCACGCCCCTTTGCCTCTCTCTCTGGCTCCAGTTATTGATGAAGGCACAGCTGTAATAATAAAAACTTATCCAGAGGTTAGATACCCTGACCCCACCCTTCCAGATCCAGACCCTACGGTCATTTCAGGGTGGGACTGGCCTATCCTGAAACCTACACTGAGAAAAGGCGTTCAGGTAGGACCAACGCTCCTTCTCCAGTGAGGTTGTAGGATAGGCCAGGAATGGGACATACCAAAGCTGGCATTCCTAAGGGTGGGTCTCCATTGGGGCTGGATCTTCCGTTGCCTGGAGAACCTGCTGGAGCACTCTCCTGCCGAAGGAAGCCTCCACTGAGGCAAACACGTCCAGCCAGTAGTGCTGGATAAACGGCATAGGAGATGCCCAGGTGGCCACCCTGCAGATCTCTTCCAGGGAAGCCTGGGTAGACCAGGCTGCTGTGGATGCAGCGCTCCTGGTAGAGTGCGCGGTCACCCTTCATGGTAACAGAAGAGAATGAACCTGGTACGCAGCCACGATGCAGGCCCGGATCCAACGGCCGATAGTAGACGAGGACACCTTGGATCAGAAGGAGGCTGGCAGGAAGGACACAAAAAGTGCCTCCGATAGTCTAGAGGAGGTCGTCCTCTTGAGATAAACTCGGAGAGCCCTCCTCACATCCAGCGTGTGCCACCTGTATTCCAGGGCATGGGAAGGCCAAGGACAAAAGTTGGGTAACACTATCTCTTGTGCCCGGTGGAACCACGTGTTGACCTTCAGTACAAACAAAGGATCCAGGCGCAGGACGACTCTATCAGAATGGAACTGGCAAAGGTCCTCCCAGACTGAGAGTGCCGCCAACTCCGAAATGCGCCTGGCCGAGGTAATGGCGACCAGGAACGCCACTTTCACGGTCAAATTGTGGAGAGTCACCGCCCTGAGTGGCTCAAATGGAGCAATAGTAAGGGCCTGCAGGACCTTGGGCAGATCCCAAGATGGGTATTGATGCACCACTGGCGGCCTAAGGTTCGCTACCCCCTGTAGGAATTTGTGGAGGACAGGATGGTGGGCAAGAGAGTCTTGGCCACTGCCAGGTAAAACTGTGGCCAGGGCTGCCGCCTGTCTGCATAGCGTACTATGGGCTAGGCCCATGTCCAGTCCTTCCTGGAGGAAGTCCAGTACGTTGGAAGCCTGTGCGGGAACTAAAAGGTGGTTAGAACACCATTTGGAGAAACTTACCCAGGTGGTGTCGTAGATTCTGTCCATGGACGGGCGCCTGGCAGCTTGGACAGTCCCGATGACCTTGTCGGAGAAGCGACCCCTCCTCAGGAGCTCCCTCTCAAGTGCCAGATGGTCAGGTGGAGCCACTGGGGCTCCGGATGGAGCAGGGCCCCCTGGCTGAGAGAGATTTTCTCCGGAGGGATTCTCCAGGGACGACACACGGACAGACTGACCATGTCCACGAACCACGGATGCCTGGGCCAGTATGGAGCCACCAGGAGGATCTCCACTTCCTCCGCGAGCAGTTTCCGGATCACTGCCGGGAGTAGAGACAAGGGAGGGAAAGCGTACAACAGGCCGGCTGGCCACCTGCAACATAGGGCGTTGGTCCCTTCGGCCCTTGGAGTCCTGAACCTCATGTAAAAGCAAGGCAGTTGGGTATTCAGGTTCGATGCAAAGAGGTCCACAGTAGGTTGGACAAACCTGTGACAAATGTCTCGGAACAGGGCAGGATGGAGCTGCCACTCTGTGCGGTCCACAGTCAGTCTGCTTAGGCAGTCTGCTTGTACATTGGCTGAGCCCGCTATGTGTTCCGCCTTGATTGAAAGGAGGTTGGTTTCCACCCAAGTCCCTAAGAGGAAGGATTCACTCATGAGGGGAAGCCAGTGAGTACCTCCCTAGTGGTTAACGTGGGCTTTTGCCACTATATTATCCGTTAACACTAGGACATGTTTTCCCCTGAGGAGATCCCGAAAATGGAGCAGGGCCAGGTGTATCGCCCGCAGCTCCAACCAGTTGATATTATGTTTTAGAACTTCAGGGGACCAGCGGCCTTGTGCCAATTGGTTCTCGACATGAGCTCCCCAACCAAATAGACTGGCATCAGATGTTAATATGATGTGGTCAGTCTCTCGAAAGGTACAGCCACTGGCGAGGGCCAGAGACAACCACCGTCGCAGAGAGGCAAGGACCGGGTTGGGGACCCTGATCAGGTCTGATGAGGCTGAGCTGTTGGAACGTTGGAAGGGGAGGAGGAACCATTGAAGACTCTGGGCATGGAGCCGTGCCCAGGGGACTAAGCCAATGCAGGAAATCATTTTCCCAATAAACAGGACAGGGTGGCTATCGAAACCCTGGGGTTCTGCTGAATCTGAGCTACCAGATCAATTAGGCTATCATGTCATTCCTGAGAGAGGAAAACCTCCCCCTGTTTGGAGTCAATAATGGCCCCTAAGTGGACCAGACGGGTTGTTGGGGCGAGATGACTTTTGGTGCAATTTATGGAAAACCCATGGTGGTCTAAGGTTTTGATGGTAAGTAATATATCCTCTGTCGCCCTGGAGGGAGACGAAACCTGCACCAAAATGTCATCAAGATAACACTGCAGCCTCACCGGGATAGACCTCAGGTGGGCTGCCAGGGCTGATAGAACCTTTGTAAAATACCTGGGGGCAGATGACAACCCAAATGGAAGGGCCCTGTATTGCAGGTGTTGTCCTGCATAGCAGAACCTAAGGTATCTGCGGTATCTGATGTTAATTGGGAGGTGGAAGTATGCCTCGGTCAAATCTATGGAGGCTAAGAAATCCCCCAGTCTGATCCCCTCCAAGATCGACCGTAGAGAGCTCATCTTGAACCTCTTGTAGACAATGTGGGAGTTGAGGTTCTTAAGGTCCAGGATCGCCCTCCCCCTCCGAACTCTTCGACACAATGAAAAGAATGGAGTATACTCCCTGTCTCCACTCGGTCACAGGGACCAGCTCGATGGCCCTGATGTCTAAAAGATGTTGAATGGCTGAGGCCATTAGTTCTCTTTTAGTGAAATTACTGGAGACAGAGCATAGCACAAAGTGGTTCAGGGGGCTGGAGAGGAACTCTAAGGGGAGACCCGAACAGAGAGCCTCAAGGAACCAGGTGTCAGAGGTTGTTTCCTCCCACTTGTCCACAAAGAGGGCCAGGCGACCTCCTATGGGGAATGAATCACTTTTGTTGCCTACACTGCCTCCCCCCTGCCCCTCAAAAGGGGTGTCTCCAGTGCTGGTTGAGGAACATAGCCACCCCCAGCCGAGACTTTCCTTCGGGCGACCCTCCTCCCCCTCTCGCGACTCCCTGGCTGGCTGTGGCGGGGCCGGGAGGGTGCGCATGCACGGGGAGTCCCTCAGGTGAGCGCCAAAGCACAGCAAAAGCACGTGCGGAGGGCGGGCGGCTGCTTGCTTAAGGAGGGTCTTTGGATGCGGCTTCTCTCCTGCCCTAAGGCTCTGGCCATTGCCTTGCCATGTCCCCCCCCCCAGCTCTTCGGCTGAGCGGGGTGGGCGTAAGCTCCAGCCCGAAGCGGCAGGAAGCGAAGGCTGCCTTCGCTCCGGCGACCCTCCTCCCCCTCCTTCTCCTCTCATGCGGGGTGGGGGGCACGGCAAGGCGATGGCTGGATCCTTAGGACAGGAGAGAAGTGGCCCTGTAGCTGCCTTCACGCCACATTTGCGCATGAGGCAGCCTTCACTTCCTGCCACTTCGGGCTGGAGCTCACGTCCTCCTTGCTCGGCCGAAGAGCTGCGGGGGGGGGGGGGGTGGGATGGGACACAGCAAGGCAATGGCCGGAGCCGTAGGGCAGGAGCGAAGCNAGGGGTGGGGGGTGACAGGACGGGACACAGCAAGGCAATGGCTGGATCCTTAGGGCAGGAGAGAAGCCGCGTCCAAAGACCCTCCTTAAGCGAGCAACCGCCCGTCCTCCGCGTGCGCCTTTGCTGCACTTTGGCGCTTGCTTGAGGAGGGCCTCCCCACATGTGCCACAGCCAGCCAGGGAGTCGTGAGAGGGGGAGGAGGGTCACCCGAAGAGAAGCCTTCGCGCCTGCGCTGGATCGTTCCTTAGCACACAGAGAGAGAAGGGGAGAGAGAGGGAGAAAGAGATGAGGGAGGGAGAGAGAGATGGGTGGGGAGGAAGGGAGAGAGAGAGATAGATGGGGAGAGGGAAAGAGTGAAAGAAAGATGAGAGGGAGGGAGAGAGATTGGAGAGGGAGAAAGAGAGATGGAGAGAGAGAAAGAGAGAGGGAAAAGAGAGGGAGATACCTGTTTCTCATAGAAAAGAAAACATAGAGCCACAAAACCTGGGTAGGTGCAGCTGGGGTGTGTGTCATGTGACTCGGTGGGAGTGACGTCGACTTGGCCATGCCCACCCAGGTTTTGTGCCTCTGGGTGTTTTGTTTTCTCTGGGAAATGGGTCCAAATGGCTCTTTGAGTTTTTAAGGTTGCCGACCCCTGCACTAAACGAAGCATCCCTCTCTGGCAAGGACTGAGTCGATAACTGGAGCCAGAGAGAGAGGCAATGGGGCGTGGCTATAAAAATTATGACTCAGTCTCTAGGCAGAAGGATGAAGTCACCACCCCCATTCCAGGCCTATCCTGCAACCTCACTGGAGAATTAGACTGTTCTGGTCTTTTCTAAATTTTCTAGTTATCACCTCATCTCCCTTCACAACACTAAGTATCCTTTGTTCATAATTTTACCTGTGTCATTTGTCTTATTTGCAGCTAATCTTCAGGGTTCCTTTAAGTACATAGGTATCAATTTTTAGGATTCTTCTAAGTATACAATAGATCAGCTGCCCAGAGTCCCTTGGGAGTTGGGCGGCATAAAAATGCAACAAATAAAATAAACTCTATTTTTGGAATGCTGCCACAAGGAACATTTCTGTACTAAGTATTTTGTTATTTAATATAGGTGTCATTGTGACATCAGCGTGACCTGTATTTCTCTGACCTAGCCAGCACCAGCTAAAGATAGAAGGTGATTTAGAAAATTTTTGCCAAAATGTACCTATGAGCGAGGAATCCTACTTGTTGCAGGGAAGAAAAGGAATGAATATCAAACCAGTGATCACTGAGATCTCTTTATCCCTATTGGATAACAAAAGCCCTGCTATCCAAGAGTGTAGTAATGGAAGATGTCAGATGTAGAAACTAAGATTACTAACTTACTAAGCATATCCTTTAGGCAAGCATTGACTTTCAGGGAAGAGGCTGCAGCTGGTAATCCCTCCTGATTGATCTGGCTAATTAGCACAACTTTTTCTTGACAAAGTTACTTAGATTCTCCAGAGTCTTGATTCTTTATAGGCAGAACCCGTGTAGTGACTGGGGTAACATCTATACCACGGATGTCAAACTCGCCGCGTCACGTTGTCGTCACGTGAACGTATCACAACTTTTTCCCCTTCTCTAAAACGGGGGTGGGTGTGGCCAGCACGTGACACATCTGGACTGTGGGCCGCGAGTTTGACACCCCTGATCTATACTATAAGATCTGGGACTGTTTCTGGTCTGTGAATTCTGACAAAATAGATAAGTCACTCTGTCAGCTTTTCCCAGCCATTTGTCAGCTTGATCCTTGCCTCTTGTGTCTCCTTAGGGGGTCTCCAGGAGTGATGACAGATTGGATCTGGGATGCCTCTCTGTGAGAAAGCAAGATGCCAACAGCCTTGAAAGAGATTGAGAAATGCCGCCTCTTAAGAGGCTCTCCCTGGATCCAACTGTATTTGACAACCATTTCCCTTCTATTTCTGGGGAAATGCATTGATTGTTTGGTGTACATCTATAAAAAATCTCTAGAGGAAGTAATTTAGTTTTAGTTTCTTGAAAGTATGTAGTCATAGACCAAACACGTAGAAGTTAACAAATATTGTATTACACAGCATTCATTAAAAAAAAACTATTTAGACCTGCACTTGATACGCCTGGTGAAGCAATGTTCCAAAAACTTCTAATTGTCATAGCAATAGTACAACATTTAGTTACAATTTTAGACACTTCCTGATCCTGCTCATTGGTACCTAGCACATGATTGCCATATGAAAGCAGTCTGAATTGTAATTACAAGGGTTAGTTAACTCTAATCTCCAAAAGTGGTAGACAGAACATTTCAGAAGCACATGTGCTACTGTCTTGTCACCATATTGCAGAATGAAGATTGATTTACTAGCCAGAAGGGGATGAAATTCAGTTTTGGTAAGGACTTGAACAATATTGCTGATGCAAAAATAGAATAATAGAGAGACCAGGATACATTCCTTAGAAGTTGGAGTGGGGTCAGTCTGTTCTCTTCTATTTGAGCATTGGTCTTACTTTGTAATCCTTTCATGGAATATCTAGACAGAAGCCAGTGATCAATGGAGAAAGTTGGTAATTTTGCCATAACCTCTCATGAGAGATTGAGCAAGCGGTTTATCTGGACTATTTTATGTCAGTATCAGCCAGGGGAGAGACTGAGGTAGCAACTGATCAATCATCTGAATGCTGTTTCTTGTGACTTGGATAGCTAACTGAACTCTTCCTTGTTTTGTTTTGTGTTTTGTTTTGTGTTTTTAACTCAGTGGTCTTTGCTAACAGTGACCATGCTATCCTTCTCAACTGCCTGCAGGCCTGGGGCTTGGAGGCAATGGTTTGTGGTGGTTCTGAACTTTCCTTAGCAGGAGGTTCCAGTTTGTGATTGTTGGGCAGAAATATCAAACAAGGCAGCCCCAATAATCTCTTCCCTATTTTTAAATATTTACATGAAGCGGTTGGGTAAAGTCATCCATTGGTTCAGGATTCAGCATTGTTAATAAATTTATGATATACAATTGTACCTAACTATCACAGAAAACCAGTTTGGTGTAGTAGTTAAGGTCTATCAGACTAGAAACTGAGTTCCAGTCCTCCCTTGGGCACGAAGCCAGATGGGTGACCTTAGGCTAGTCACTTCTCTCAACTTCAGGAAGGAGGCAATGGCAAACCACTTCTGAAAAATCTTATCATGAAAACTGCAGAGACTTGTCCAGGCAGTCTTCAAGAATTGGACATGCTTCAATGGAAGGGGTGGAGGGTGGGAAAATCACAGATTACTTAGGAGATGCTGTCAACACTGAAATCCAATGTTTGGTGTCTGTAAGGGCTGAAATGGGCTGAAATTGAATTCAAGCAAGATATAGTTAAAGTTTGTCCATTGTGGTTTCCTGATATCTTCAGCGTTGTTTCTTAATAGGGTGGCATTGCCCCACAACTTATAAACCCTCTTTAACTATGCAGCTTGATGGACATTTGGAGGCTGTGGCATTTGTCCAGTTCCTGATCGACACCAGTTGCAGAATTAGTTGGGGGATATAGCAGTTGTGTTTCATAACTGCATCATCTCTCATCTGAACTACTATAATGCACTCCACATGGAGCTGCCTTTGAAAGCCATCTAGAAACTGTTGTCCAGAGTCATTTGTTGGTGGGTACACACAAGTATGATCTTACGGCACCAGTGCTCTGAACTCTGTACTGGCTTCCTAGAAGCTGAGGGTAATCCAAAGCTCTGTTTTTGACCTTTAAATATTTAGCTTTATGGTATTGGTTCTGAGGTATCTTCATAATTATCGGCTCCACCTGGTAACGACCAGACATATAGATCCCAGTGAGTCTGCTAGTAATTTCTCATTTTCAAAAGTTAAGGAAGATGGGGGTTACAGGTGTTGCCATACTTTCCATTTTGTATATTCTTTTCTTTAATATTTGATCAGCTCTCACTTCATTAGCTTTTCTGAAATTAGTGAAAACACTTATTCAAGAGAATTTTTGAACTCTGAATGTCATTGGTTATATATATTTAGCCCATTTTTCTGATTGTAAGCTATTGCTGTATATGATAATTTTAATTGTTATTGTTATTTTTTGACAATTTGATTTGATTACTGTTTTGTACTGTGAATCTTTTAACGTAATTTGATGAGTTTGTAACCTGCCGAGTCTTTTGATTGCAGTGGGAAGAAATCAAAATAAATAAAATCTTCTCTATTCTTTTCTAGAATAGAGAAATTTAAAAAAGTTGCAAATTACACTATAGAGTTAAAGGAGCATAGAGGAGAATATAAAATTGAGATAGAAACAAATGCATTTATTTACTTATTTACCTATCTTACATAGTGATGCAAGTGGCTCTCAGCAACCAATACAAAACAAGAAAAAAACCCAGAATAAATCCTTCCCACCAAGCATATTACCATATTACCAACTTCCTGACTCAACCCCATCTAAGGCTAATGCTTACGGGAAGAACCAGGTGTTCACAGCCTTCTGGAATCTAAAAGGGCAAGGCCCCTCAAATCTCAGGTGGGAGGCTATTCTAAAGAACTGGAGTGGATACAGAAAAGTGCTCTTCTGAGGTCCCATCAAATGACAGCATTTAAGGGAAGAGACATGGGGCATGCCAATCCTATCTGACTTAGTGGGATGGGCATATGTTGTCCGGAAGAAGTGGTCCCGTAAATAACTTGGTCCTGTGTTATGGGTTTTAAAGGTGATAATCAGGACTGAATTACACATTGAAACCTCTGGGTGCCTGTGCCACTCATGCAACAGTGGTGTAAAATGGACAACCCATACAGCACCTAATCCTAGAACTATATACACAGCTGCATTGTGGACCAGATGCATGGTCTTCTACATGGTCTTCAAGGACAGTCCCATGTAGAATGTATTGCAATAATCCAATTAAGGAAGTAATGAAGGCACCCATGATTGTGAGCAAGGGCTTCCCAGCCTGGGAATGGGTAAAATTAGTACACAAGATTAATTTATGTAAAGGACCCCAAGGCTATGATTGTCATCTGGTGGCAGATGTCAGCCCTGCTGACCTTGGGGGTCCAAAGACTCACAACAATTCCATCTTACTAGGATTGAATTGCAGCTAATTTCTTTCCATCCAGATACTTACAAACCCCAAGGGACTGAGCAAGCACCCAAACAGCACTCATTGCTCAGAATGAGATAAGAGAGGTATAATTGGATATTATCAGCATACTAATGGTATCAAAAACCATGCTGCCAAATGAAAGCTACCCATTTGTTTAGATGCTCAATAGAAGAAAAGAGATCGGAGTCCTGAGGTAACCCACATAACAAGGACCTAAGGCCGGGCGTGTCATCTCCCCTTGTCTCCCCTCCTCTTCTCTTCAATTGAATCAGACTCAATAGAACCACTGCAAAACAGCTGCTCCCCCCTGCTCCCAACTCCCAGAACCCATCTAGTAGAACACCATGACTTCTACTAGAAGCTATGGTGGAAAGAGCTCTAGAAAGGTGGAAAGAGCTCTAGGAGGGCCAAGATGGACACACACCAGCACCATTCTGAGTCCTCTGGTCATCCACAAGTGTCACCAAATCTGTCTTGATATTATTAACTCAGCCTGAATCTTGACTGAAAAGGATCCAGAAAATCTGCTGAAAATATGGCCCTCCAATCTGGAAGCCCAACACCCTCTTGACAATCTTGGATAGGAAAGATTGGGTACTGGATTGAAATTATCCAAAATTGTAGGATCCCTTGAGGGGACAAACCACCTCTTCTTTCAAGGCAGGCAAGACCAATCCCTCCCTCAGAGGCATTAACCAATTTGACCAAAACAATTAAAGTCAACTACATGCATACACGTGTTGACCAGCCTGGCAGTTCATGGGTCCACCCTACAGGTGGTAGAGCTCACAGCAACAAGGAATTTGTGTACTTCCTCAGGACTGACCAGCTTGAACTCATTTTTTTCAGAGGTTTCCTCATCAGTACTACTTTGGGGTGGTTTTTTTTGGTCAGTCACCACCTTTTCTGTAAAACCTTTGGCATGATTCCTTAGCTGCCAATATCCTACTCCAAAAAGTGTCCCTTTTATATTTACATTATAAAGCTGTGCTACAGGAATGGAGAACCTGTGGTCCTTTGGACATTGCTGAAAGATAACTCCCGGCATTTTTCCTCATTGATCACACCAGCTGAAGAGGCTGACAGGTGTAGATAATTCCAATATCTTGAGGGCCACAGGTTATCTGCATATGCTATACCCAATTACCTGACACTAAGACCTAATGAGCTTCTAGATGGGTTTTATTAATATTATCTGCATTTGCCCAGCTTCCTTCATTTCTGCTTCTCCCACTGCCAATGTCTAGATAGAAAGCACCTCCATCAATAACTTGTCTTGTTTGCTTATAGTATTCTGTAAGGTGATATATATAACAGTGGCTTGGTTCACATATTGCAGCAAGACATGAGTGTAGAACTAAATCATACCAGTATTTGATGTATAAATACAACTGCAATCCTAATGTACCGGTATTTTATTAGGTATGATGTACAAAACAACTAAACTATCTGATCATTAGATCAGCTTTTCCTATTGTTTTTATTGTTCTAGATCAGGGGTCTGCAACCTGCAGCTCCGGAGCCGCATGCGGCTCTTTGGGCCCTCTGCTGCAGCTCCCTGTCACCCTGTCGCGGCAGAGGGATGAAAGAGCCATCATCCTGTCATGGCAGTGGCATGGCCGGAACCTTAGTGTGGGAGCAAAGCGTCCCGCTACTTGCCTTTGTGTGGCAACAGCATTCTGCCTTCATTGTGGTACATTAGCTGATGCCACCAGCAAAGAGGGCTGGGAGAGAACGGCGGGGGTGGATCTTGTGGGGTGGAGGCCATCCCCCAAGCCTGGAGGAGGAGAAATCCTTTGTCAGCGGGGCCAAGAAAAAGAAGGGGGCGGCGGGGGGAAGTTCTCCCCCCCCCCCCACCAANGGCGGGGGCTGGGGCCGTGGGGGGGGGAAAGCAGAGGCATCAGGGCTGCTCCCCCCTCAGCAAGCCAGGCCTGGAGGAGCACAGAGAGTTGCAGGCGAGCACCGGAGAGTCAGAAGACGCGCTCCGACAGCGGCCCAACACACGTTTCCAGTGCGCGCTTATCTGTCCTGAAGTAGGAGTAAATGGGAAAAATCATGGGGAAGGGGAAACGGGGTGACTATGGACCGCATTATTATAGGCAACCTCAGCAAAGGGCAGAATGTCTGCCCAATTAGACTGCTGACAGTTGACATAGCACTTCAAATATTGCTCTATCATTGCATTAGGTCAGGGGTCTGCAACCTGCAGCTGCGGAGCCGCATGCGGCTCTTTGGGCCCTCTGCTGCAGCTCCCTGTCACCCTGTCGTGGCAGAGGGATGCAAGAGCCATCATCCTGTCACGGCAGTGGCATGGCCATAGGGAGCGAAGCGCCCCTCTACTTGCCTTTGTGTGGCAACAGCATTCTGCCTTCATTGTGGTACATTAGCTGATGCCACCAGCAAAGAGGGCTGGGAGAGTGCTCCCTGTCTCTCCTCTCTCCCTACATGCTCTCAGGCTCTTCGCTACCTGTTTTTCTTTCTTCCTTTTGGAAATCCGGGCTGGCTGAGGAATGAACACAACCTGCAGTGGAGGCTTCCCTCCTCCTCCCCCTCCTCCTCTTGCGACGCCCTGGCCGGCTGTGGCGGGGCCGGGAGGATGCACACTAGAGGAGGAGGGGGGGAGGAGGGAAGCCTCCATTGTGGGTTGTGCTCATTCCTCAGCCAGCCCGGCTTTCCAAAAGGAAAAAAGAAAAACGGGTAGCAAAAAGCCCCAAGGAGAGCATGCAGGGCTTTCTGAGAGAGTGAGAAGAGACACAGAGACAGGGAGAGAGAGA
>QLTV01004445.1:2912441-2932548 GCA_003457575.1 Thermophis baileyi
AGAAAGAGATGAAAGGAAGAGAAAGGTGGAGGGAGGGAGGGAAGGAGAGGGAGATAAAGAAAAAGAGAGATGAGAGCGAAAGAGAGATGAGAGATGGAGATAGAGAGAGAGGAGAGGGAGGGAGGGAGAGAGAGATGAGAGAGGGAGAGAGACAGAGAGAGGAAGATACCTATTTCCCATAGAAAACAAAACACGGGGAGCCACAAAACCTGGGTAGGTGTGGCGGGGGGGTGTCATGTGACCGTCGAGTTGGCCACGCCCACCCAGGTTTTGTGGCTCTCATTGTTTTGTTTTCTGTGGGAAATGGGCCCAAGTGGCTCTTTGAGTGTTTAAGGTTGCAGACCCCTGCTCTAGACCCATGGTAAAACCAATTGTGCTAGAACTACAAGTTCCAGAATTCCTAGCTAGTCTGAGCAAATTGCAATGTTTACCAGGATTTTTTTATTTTGTAGTTCAACTTATATATAAGCTCCTAAGTTGGGAGAAAGTCTCTGAACTAATGCCTTAGTTTTTACTTGTCATTTGCTTCCTCCCCCAACAAATAATGAGATGAATGAAGCTTGTAATATGTAATATAATTATGGGTTGTAGAAAGAAACTGCATGACTGTGTGAGTCATTGACAGATTTGTTCAGCCAATCATTGTCCCATAAAATCTTGATAGCTTAGAAAGTGAGATAGATCTATTCTCTGACTCCATATAACACAGCTCCAAATTTTGCACATAGAACTCAGGAAAACAAATTTTTAAAAAAATGTTATGTGAAAGCCTCAATTCATCAAAGCCATGTTGGGCATTAAAAGTCAATATTAAACTCTTTGGGATGACCACAGAATATGCATGGAATATATTAGGTGCAAATGGTAAAGAGCATGAATTAACAAATGAGAGAAAACAAAAGAGAGAAAAATAGATCATAGGTCTGTGAAATTAAGATAAAATCCATAGCAAATTTTATTTATCAAGGTAGTCTGATTTTGTGAAGTAGTTGAATGCATGCAAGGTGATGAAAGCCTTAGATGTTATTGTTAGTAATAGTAGTAGTAACATTTACAGTAGTAAAGAGCCAAGGTGGCGCAGTGGTTAGAATGCAGTACTGCAGGCTACTTCAGCTGACTGCTAGCTACAGTTCAGCGGTTCAAATCTCACCGGCTCAAGGTTGACTCAGCCTTCCATCCTTCCGAGGTCGGTAAAAATGAGGACCCAGATTGTTGGGGGCAATATGCTGACTCTGTGAACTGCTTAGAGAGGGCTGTAAAGCACTATGAAGCGGTATATAAATCTAAGTGCTATTGCTATTGCTATTTATATAACTATTTGAAACCAGTCAGATTTTATGTGGCTTACAGAAATGAAATGTTAAAAACAGATGTCCCAAAGATGCTTTTTCAGGAGGCAACTGGACTTTCTTGTTTGGATGACTGAGAATCTCCATAGACAAAATAACAGATAAATTAGAGCACTGAAATATGCCCAGTATCCTGCTTCTGTAAATCTGCCCAATATCCTGAAGATGTATTCATTTTCAGCAATGGTTAACCTTGCCGCCAGGAAGCATCTGATTCTAAAGACATAGAAATTGACTTATCAGTTCTAATTATTGTTGCTTTTTATGAACTTAACTAATTGCCCTTCAAAGATACCAGGGTTAATGCCCTCAATACATACAGTAGCAGTAAATGTCCAGTCAGAATTGAAGAAACTTCTTGGATCAGAAGTGAAATGTCTTCAAAGGAAAACAAGAAAGTCTAGTTGCCTCCTGAAAAAGCATCTTTGGGACAACCATGACCTGGATGACTGAGAATCTCTACAGACCTTTAAAAACAGATGCAAATCATATAATTATGAATGAAAGGCTATACTATAAATTGGTGTCATCTGAATTGCTTGATGTATGATATTAGGAATTTATAGGTTGGAGATTGTCTCATATTGGGTTACAGTGAATCATGATAAATGAAGAACTAAGGATGAACTTGGAAACCACTCAACATTTTTAATGAATAAGATCCAGGAGAAATTATTGTTGTGTTAAGTAACATGAATGCATGGGTTGGAATAAGATAAAGAGTACCCAAAAAGATGATTGGGCCATTTGGAAAATCAAGAATGAATGAGGATAATAAAAAGTTGCTTTATGGTTAGAAAAGTTATCTGTTTGTTTTGAATGAGTGAATTAAGCTTAAGTCCTTTCATATGTATACTTAGCAAAGGAAGTAATACAAATATAAAACCATGGTTACTTGGTTATATAAAATAGAGAATTAGCTGTTATACATGGATGAAAGGCCACAGCATTTTTAGTTGTATTAAGAACAGATTTTGGGAAAAAATGAATATGGAAGAAAATGTGTAAAATAACAAAACTAAAAGTGGAATAGAAGTAGAAAAGAATGAGTCCTGTATGAACAGGTATTACAAGTCAAATTAATATCTCAGCAGAATACATAAGAAGTTGATGTAAGCAAAGAGGATGTGGAAGTTGCTTGGAACAGTGAAAAAATTACGTTAAAGGATGCCACAGAAGTGTGTGAAGTTATGCTAATGGGAAGCATGAAAAAGAATGCTTGGTGGAATGAAGCTTTGATTGAGAAAAATTACATATAAAAGAATAATTGCTGCAAAAGTGAGGATGAAAGATACTATATAATGCATACAGAAAAAAAAAGATAGTTGCACCAAATGTGGTCAAAGGGAACATGGAATAGTTAATAGCAAAGAAAATACAGAGAGATTTTCATGGAGATAATTATTTTGGAAGAGGGTCAAGAAGGCGAAAAAGAAGTCTCCAATTTGAATTGAAATAAAAACAAAATTACTTGGAATAAAGCTGGCGTGGGAGTACTTTAAAGATTTCTGTGGGAATGATAGTTTGTATGTTGAAGAATGGAATTGAAATGGATGATATAAATGGTGGTGTCCAAGAAAAACTTACGAAAAGAAATTGAAAAGTGGTAGCCCACAAGTGTAAGTAGTAATGTAATAGTATGTGGGAATCATCTGGAGAGACAAGAGGGAAAGTTGCAGACTGGACAACCAGCATGTAAATGATATCACATCCCACAGAAGGAGGGATGATGTGGAAGTATTTGAAAAGAGGACCTCCCTCATTTTCCAGAGCGTAAAAGGAAAAGAAGCGAGAAATACTTTCAGTCCTGGAAGATTCTGTTTATGTAACCTTACAATCATTATAGAGCTAGTAGTCCTGGTTGTGTTTGTTTGCTTGACTCACCAGGCTATCGTAGTTTAATGGGATAAATTTAAACTATGGCTGTGCTTTGCTTATGGAGTTGTTTTGTGATTTGTTTCCCTTGTGTGTGAAGACCGACTTTGTAGGAGTCAATAGGAATGCCTCTCTCCCTTCCCATATAAAGGAAAAAGTAGCAAAAGTGAAAGCTAGAGGTTTTTATGAAGGATGTTTGTGGGGAAAGTCTGACAGAATGAAAAGTGTATGACAGTGAACACAATTTCAAAACTGGAGTGTGGTTAATACTCAACAGGAAGTTTGCAGACCAGATCATTTTCTTTTGCAGATCATTAGGAAATCTATGGATGCAAGAGAGTATTTTAGTGAAAGCATAAACTAAAGTGAATAGGCTTCAATATTTTGTATAAATATGAATTTGAAATTTGCTGCTGAATTCAAAGATTGGTATATGATGAAAATATAGCTTATAGGAATGAGTAAATATTAAACAGAGAATAAGAGAAAGATATGTGACATCCATTTAATGTATTCATGGGTAAAAGTGATAACACTATATTTCTATTAGCCTGGGAGATTAATGTATTTATGTACATTATGTACATTAATGTAGGTAGATGAAGTCATATTGCTGACAGAACCCAAACAATTTTTTGTTAATATTAGACAGACTATGATGCAACAAGTATAGACTTCAAAATTAGTGCCTCAAAAATCAAAGTTGTTTGAGAGAGAAAACCAATAGATTAAGAAAGAGTGTCTGAGACAAGAGGAGCAAAAGGAAGAAAATCTGGTTGGAAGTAGTTGATGAGATTCTCAGAAAGAGAGGTGAGAAGTCAAAAGAAAAAAATACAATGTATGAATTGGAAGCAAGTAGGATTGCAAGGATAAAAAGGAACAGAAAAATATAGTGAATGTTGTTGCTATGTCAGTTTTAGCCATGTTTCCTTTATATTATTTTGAATATTTAATTTCTTGGGCTTAATATTTCTTATTCCTTTTCTTTATTCCATATTGCATTGCTTATCCCAAAAGGAAAAAAGACTGTGATGGATGTTATTTTATTTTATTAAATTTCTACACCGTCCATCTCACCTAAGTGACGGGTGGTATTTTTCAAACTTGGCAAGTTTAAGATATGTGGCCTTCAACTCCTGGAATTCCGCATCCAGTGGAATTCATCTGGAAGTTGCCAAGTTTGAAAAACATTGATACTGTATAGAATATGTATGTTTACTAGCTAGTTCATATTCTTTCTCT
This sequence comes from Thermophis baileyi, assembly GCA_003457575.1. Taxonomy (NCBI): domain Eukaryota; kingdom Metazoa; phylum Chordata; class Lepidosauria; order Squamata; family Dipsadidae; genus Thermophis; species Thermophis baileyi. The sequence goes on from QLTV01004445.1 coordinate 2,916,908, forward strand.
TGCTATGAAAGGAACAAATGGTAACAGCAAGAAAGCAAAGTACAAATCATTGTTAATCTACAGAGAATAATTACTCTCTTGTCTGTATACAATAATAATGAACAAATAAATAGGAAATTATTAGCTTCCATCATTTTTGATACAGGCAAAGTCAGGTTCACTGGACTCTAAATCTAGGGTAGATTGTTGGAATATAATTTTTCCCTTTGAGTTTAAGCACTTTGAAGTAGTTCACCCTTATTGTGGGCATTGTTCACATTCCTTGTATGTTTTCTTAAAATATACTGGAAGGGAAATAAGGATCTGCTCTATGTAACATTTGAGATATGAAAAGAAAGATTGTCTTTCCATAAGATTACAGTGTAAGGTGTGATGAACACAGATAATCAGTATGTTTTAAGTTACTGATGAGCACGAGGGGAATAATGGCTATCCAGCTGTGCCTAAGTGCTGGAAGCAGATGGGAACATGTTATTTGGATTTTTTTTCTTCAGATTATATAAATCTATCTCCTGAGTTATGACTGGGATGGGATAGTGATGGATGGAGGCAACCAAATAAATGTTCAAAATTTTAATTAATCCAAGTGCATTCTGACAATCATTTAGAAATTTTTAAAACTCAGCTTGAATTATGGCCACTAGGGGAAAAATGACCCAGCCCTCTTGGCGATAATAAAAATATTGAAAAAAAATATGAAAATAAATTAAATTATAAATTCAATTTGGTAAAGGAGTGCATGTACAGTACTTCCTCATTATTTAAAATTAAACACTTTATAGATTTCAGTGGGACAAAGAAGCAGATCTAACAGCCGTATGATGTTGGATTGACAATTGGTACTTCAGAAGTGGCCCCATTTGATACTATCTTATTCCTAACATAGAATAAGTTGTACTTAACCTTAAATTTAGCTTTAGAAATAAAAATTAATGTAAATTGAACCAAAACATCATCTCTACCACCTCTGTGGAAATAAAGATATATGCTGTCATTGGCTTTAAACATTGTTTCTTCCCCTTTTCAATTTCAATCCAGACTGAAATCATTGTATCTATTCTTTCCATTGAGAAGGAATCGGAAAGATCCCATCTGAGGGAATGTTGGAATTCCCCTCCCCCAGATAGGGATTGCAAATGTTGGACTCTAATCTGGATTTGAATTACAAGGAGCTCAGAGTCCCTACTTCTCATACAGTATACCAAGGTCTGGAACAGTTTACTTTTGAAAAGCTACACATACAATTACATAAACAGCATACTCTTGCACTCCATGTCTCAGCCAGACTCTCTGCTCTTTTACTGGTATCCTCTGAGAAGTCATTTGCTTGGTGAAGACAAGGCTCTCCAATCCACTGGGAGAATTGGACTGGAACACTGTTGTCACTTTTTGTTATTTTGTTCCAAGGTTCCCGAATCATATCTGTCAGTTTAGAAAAGACTAATTTAGTCAGCAGTGACAATGGGAAGTTAGAATGACTGGTTTTTATCAACACAGTCATCAGTACTGTCCTTTGCCATTAGCAATGCCCGTTTGTATGAGTTAACAATAAAAGCTGGTTTGCAGGTAGAGTGAGTGCATTCATTCAGTATGTACAGTGTGTGTGTTTGGGGAGCATAGCTAATCAACCTCTGCTCTTGAGTAATGGGAAATTTACTTCTTTCTATGTAGAAAAGTTTCATGGTGTTAAGAGGAGAATCATTCTATAACTGTAAGTATTAGGTATTGGTCAAAAGAAAGGTTTTTCTGCCCAAAGTCTTGATCTGAGGTTTAATTTATTTATAGCTTATTAAACTGATATTCACCCTTTTCTCTGCTAGCTTAAGGTGACATATATGGTACTTTCTTCTAATGTTATTCTTGCAATAGCATCTTTATAACTATTCATGTGTGAGAGAATAACTACAGCCATCCAGTTTATTCTACATTTAAGGAGACTTGTATCTGCAGTGTGATCCTTTCTGGCTAAATTTGGAACTTGGAGGTTAGCCTGCAAGAATTCTGAGAAGGTATTCTCTCCATTGTTATTTTCTATTTATTCTCATAGAAAATAATCTGGGATGTGCTCTAAACCCCCAGATGCCCACATTTTTCTTTCTAATCTTGTAGATGCCTCCCTGCCTACTTTATTTTTCAAAAATAATTTTAATTAAAAATATTTAAATGTGAACATGAGATGTTGAAAAACAGCAACTTTCAAAATTGCCTTTATTTTAGCTGCATCTAAAGGCCACTTAAGCATTATAATTAAATAAAAATGCCTGGTAGCAAGGTTTATGTGAAAGTGTACAACTTTCCTAGGGGGGGAAATAAGATAAAACAATAGGAAAAAAACCTTTACATTCTGATTAATTGGTGTTTTGTATTAGGTCATGCCCATTACAACAGCTGTTTTAAAACAATATACTTGATATGCTGTCAAAATTTCAAATGTGCCCACTGGCAAGAGTACTGCTTAAATCAGGAGTCCCCAAACTCTTCACCTCATCAAGCTTCATGAAGTTTCAGATTGTTCATCATCCCCCAAACATTTATTATATGAAAATAATTTAATTAATATTACTATAAAGAAATAATACTATGAATAAATGACTGGAATTGTATAGGGGTTAACTGAACAGAGGAAATATCATTAAGGCAATTAACATCTGGGCAATTCCAGTCATTAGATACACAACTGGAATAGTGGACTGGACTGAAGCAGAACTAAAAGCCCTGGATAGGAAGGAAGACCATAAAAATAATGACAGTAAAACATGCCCTTCATCCTCGCAGTGATGTTGATAGACTGCTTACCGAGGAAAATAGGTGGGCATGGAATGTTGCAAGTACATCAGATAGTTGAAGAAGAAAAAAGGGCATTGGAAGAATATCTGAAGGATAGTGAAGAAGAGTCACTGAAGCTAATATACCAGGAAGTGTATTACCTTATACAAACAAGTATACGTAAATACCAGAGAAACCAAACTGGCCTACAAGAAAGACCCAATGAAGAACCGAAAAGAGACATGGCAAGGCAAAGTATTACATGGCCAGTATATTAAAAAAAAAAATAGCAGGCAAAGTAGATAATAACTTAGCTTGCAATAGCTAAGAGCAGGAAAATTGCAGAAAGAGACGGAGGAGCTAATTCTGGCTGCACAAGTAAACAAATGCATACAAAACATTTTACAAACAAATGCATACAAAACCCGAATTAAGAAGAGAGCAACAGACAGCAAGTGCTGCATCTGCAAAGAAGTTGAAGAAACAATGGACAACCTGGTTAGCTGCTGCAAAAAAGATTGCAAGGCTGACTACAAGCAACAGCACAACAAAGTAGAAACAATGGTGCTTCGGAAGATCTGCAATAAATACCATTTGCCAGCAAGCAGGACCTGGTGGGACCATAAAATGGAGAAAGTAATACAAAATGAGGAAAGGGAAGTGCTCTGGGACTTTAGAATTCAAACAGACAAACACCTGCCGTATAACGTCCCAGAATTATTGATAAGAAAGACCAGCAGACTGTGGCAAAGGAAAGCAAAGATAGTACTAATCGTAATAGGTGCCTTGTGTGCAATCCCAAAACATCTGGAGCACCATTTGAACACCATTTATATCAACAAAATCACCATCCGTATATTGCAGAAGGCAGCTTTACTTGGAACAGCTTGTATCCTGCAAACAAACATCTGCCTATCCCAGGTCCTTGGGAAGGCCTTGACAGCGAATAAAAATGCTAAATCCAGTCTAAACATCTGGCTGACTGTATGACCAACTATAATAAAGACAATAATGGAGAATTTCACCAACCCCTGGGCTGTTAATACTGACTGCTTTGGGGAATTCTGGGCTAAATCCTGCCCTAAAAGGTCATATTATTTGCATTAAATTACCTTTCTATTTGAATTTATAAACATCTATTTTCAGATCCAGATTGTTTTGAGAAAGACATTACAACATTAATGCTCAAATTTACATGATGTTAAACAGATTTATTAAATTTATGACTAAAGTGATTGTCCCTAAACCAATTTCCTGAGGATGTGTTGGACTTCAACTTCACTTCTAACTCATATTGCCATAATGGATGGGGATTATGGGAGAGAAAAATCTAACACACCTGTAAGCCCCAGTTGGAAAAGACTTGTCTAAAGAGTCATCTTATCCTCAAGTCATCTGGATAAGACTATAGTGACTTCTGGCCTGTAAAATTCAAATAGTGAAGATAGGACTGAGAAGAATAAAAATTCTGCTGTGTAGACCTCCAGGGTTTAGTCTCACTGGGAAGTGAACATACATTAAAAGAGCTGTTTGAAATAATTCAAAAACACTGTAGGTAATTGAAAGATGTATACTGCCACTGATGTACCATAATACAATTGTGTAGGAAGTAATTGACATATCTAACCAACACAATCTGTCATTCTTTTTTTCTTCACAAATACTAAAATAAGAACAGCAGCCAGCTGGCTCAAGATTGTCCCTCCTCAACCTGTTCACGTTATTGGGAGTAAAGGATTATTTAAAAACGATAAAGAAGCAACAAGTCTTGTTTGTGGAATTGCAATGTGATTTATACAAGAGTATCAATTATCAGAGAAGAACTGAAAAAAAAAAAGAAAGAGAATGATTCAGAGAACGGATTAGATTTATTCAGGAAGAGATTTTTAAAAATTGGAAAATATTTCAGGTTTGATAAAAGATTTTAATTGTGTGTACTCAACCATTTGGACTGGATATCTGCAATGTAAAGTTCACATAGATATGCACTTGGGTTAGTGGTGGGATTAAGCTAGAATCAGAAGAATGCAGCAGTAAGAATTGGATGCGCAAGGAAATAAGTCATCTTTTAAATGCAGATTTAGTTATAAGACCAGGGGTGGGTTCTAACTTACCTCGCTGCCGGTTCGCTTCCTCCTGCGCCGCGTGGCTGCGCCGCGCAGGCGTGCGCACATGCGCAGTGCCAAAAATTCACATTTTTTAAAGCCAAAAACAAGATGGCAGCGCATGCGCAGTGCCGGGGACTCGGCTTCTGAGCATGCGCAGAAGAAAAAAAATAGTAAAAAATTCCCCCCCCAAAAAAATTCCTCCCCAAAAAGTTCCAAAAAAAGAGATGGCGGTGTCCACGGACTGGCACCGACAGAACTGGATCCGTGACATCACCAGTGGTTTGCTACCAGTTCTATAGAACCAGTGCAAACCGGGAGGAACCCACCTCTGTATAAGACCAGAGTTATGATAAAAATAATCAGATACACTTTATTACAAACAAAGAGGATATATGCACACAACCAGCAGGATACATTTATATGTTTAATTGTGTGGAAAAGCGATAATATGTACAATAAAATAGCAGGCAAAGTGATTCAAAAACAGAAGAGGAGGCTGTTCCAAATAAGAAGAGGTCTGATAGACAATCTAAAAAAAAAATGCAATCAGGATAAAGAGTTGGATGCAAGAGTTTAGATTGGATGCAACCAATCTGAAGAGATATAATTAAATCCTTCTGGAATTAGTGAGAGAAGGAAGGAAGAATTTCAGGAAAAAAATGTTAATTTTACCTGTGGTAGAATTTGACTACATGGTGAGACCCATGCACACCAGTATGCCACAAACACCTTCCTCAATTTTTTTGGCACCTTGGCCAGAATGGGAGTTGCTGTCCACACATTTTAAAGTAGCCAAGTTTGAAAAGCACTGATTGGAAGGAAGGAAGGGAGGGAGGGAGGAAGGGAGGAAGGGAGGAAGGGAGGGAAAATGCTATAAAGCCAAGTGCCATTTTCAAAATAGCCTCTGTGATCTGAGAAATTTGTCTGCCAGTTAAAAACAAACAAACAAAATGAAAACAGAAACAAAGGTATGCTGGAGTGACAGAGAGCATTCTGGAGAGCTCATTGAGGTGGCAGGAAGTAAACTTGCTAGTTTATCCTCTGGTAAACAGGTACTTTATGGTAGTCCTTAGCAGCCATTTTAGCAATAGGCCCTTTTGTGAAAATGACCATGATAAATTCAAAATGTGCTCAGTGACATATAAAGAAATAAAACCAACCAAGCTAAAGAGAATACAGGAGGAAAAAGGAGGAATGTCTCAGCATTTATCAGAAGCACCATAGATGTTCCCAAAATGGAAAGTCCCTCTGTATATTACAAGAGCTGCTTTGTATGCACATCTGATTTATTGACCTACGGTATATGTTGGAAACTTCCCCCCCCCCTTACACAACATGGAATCAAATTAGTGGAAAATGACAGCAAGACAAAACATCTGAGTAACAAACAACAAGGTGTTAAGCAGGAAGAAAGATCCCTTTAGAGTGAATAAAGGGTATATCTATCATTCATATTTGACCTCATCAACTGGTTAGAAGAATGTAGAGAACATAATGTACAATATAAGATTCTAATTTTGAGAGATAAAGCAAGAAAACTGAGTAACATTTGTGTTCCATAGTGCTGCTGAAACAGTTGTCATTTTGTGTTGGCTTTTCTGGGTAAATCAGACAAGAAACATGACTAAATGAGCTAAATCTACTTCATTGTAAGGCTAATTTAGCAGAATTTTGCAAGTCTGAAAGTACCAACTCCCTCCCCTTCTTTCAACTACTTGCTCCATTGGAGTGGTATCCTTCCTTAGTTTCCTTCTCTGACTGCGGACTCCTCTTGCCTGATTCCTAAGGAATATCTCTTCTCTCCTTTCCTCAAGGTCATCCATGCATTCAATTATATTTTGGAGTAATATTCTATGATTTGACCATTTGAATCTAGAACAAAACAGAGAAGCTAACATTGAGGTACACTGGAATCACAAGAATAGAACAGCCAGAACAGTTTTGGGGAGAGATGGGAAGATTTCCCTTTAAGCAAGAAATATTTGAAAATAGACATACCACATTTTCATGGAATTAGTTTTCCTTAAAATAACAATAAATGTTATTAATAAACCAGCCATCTAAAGCAGGGGTCTCCAACCTTGGCAACTTTAAGACTTGTGGACTTCAACTCCCAGAATTCTGGGAGTTGAAGTCCACAAGTCTTAAAGTTGCCAAGGTTGGAGACCCCTGATCTAAAGTAACAGGACAATTGTATTCATTAAGGCTTGGATTTATCAACAGCAGATGGAAAAAAAAATCAGTTTGTTACTAGATCATTGATGTGAGCAAGATGTCTCTGGTTTTACAAACTGTAGCAGAATTTGCTCACATTTATTTAGAATCATGGGGAGGGATAAGATGGGCCCTTGCATCCTTATAAAAATGTAACATACAGATAGTCCTCAGCATACAACTATTTGTTTAGTGACCGTTCAAAGTTACAATGGCACTGAAAAAAGTGACTTATGACAGTTTTTCACATAACCATTCCAGCATCCCCATGGTCACATGGTCAAATATTGGAATCTTGACAACTGGCATGTATTTATGATGGCTGCAATGTCCTGGAGTCATGTGATCAACATTCTGACAAGCAAAGTCAATGGGGAAACCAGATTCACTTAAGAACCATGTCATTAACTTAGCAACTGCAGTGATTCACTTAACAACTGTGGCAAGAAAGGTCATAATATGGGGCCAAACTCACTTAACAACTGTCTTGCTTAGCAATGGAAATTTTGGGCTCAACTGTGGTTGTAAATTGAGGATATGCCTGTAGTAGGATATGGACTATGGTTTCCCCAATGTGATGCCTTCTATATAAGTTGAGGATACATTTCCAGAATTTTTGGCCAACTTATCCTTAAGAATTTGGGTAGTTATAATTAAAATTCATCTGGCGATTAGGCTGAGCTACATAGAGAGCAGTATGAGCACAACTATTTGGCTATGTAGACTGAACTTCAGATATTTGTAGCAATTATGATAAAATAATTACTATCAAGAACAACTGTTACCAGAAATTCCTGTTAGGGTGAAACTTGACTTTTCATTATATGGAGATCTTCACATTTCTCATGACCAAATTACAGTTTTGTATTTTTGCTAAAAATTTAGTGGCTATGAATTGTTAAATTTAATTAGATTTAGCAAGTATTTTTATGTTAGATTATGAAATTTTGCTGCATGTTCAAATTGATAAAAAGACAAAGTCTCTGTCAGACCCCAAGAACCAAGAAAGACATGTGGAATTACTTCTGAATGGTTTCATTTATTGTTCCTCACCTATAAGCAGAAATCTTGCCAAACTAAAACAACTATTTGCATCACTATAGATATACTCTGAGAATTGCTTGGGAGGAGCCTTCTTAACTCTCTTTATCCCAAACAAACTATCTAAACTTTGCTGTCTCTGGAATGGAGCCCCTCCCTCCTAGGAATCCAGGCTACATTCCACCACAGTTTCCCTTTAGTAGGTCTTGAGTTTTGGTGATTGTAGCCATGCTTCCCCTCCCCCCCAGCAACTGCAACTGTGGGCTGTTACTGCATTCTTCTAGGATGCTAGACTAGCCTGTAGTTCAGGAATTTCTCTATCGTCTTCCATTAAATTATTGACCATCTCTGACCCTGTTTAGTTTTTTCAAGAACCATCAACATTAGCTAGGAAGTGCCATCTGTGTGGTCCAATGATAAAGCACAAGAACTAAACTAAACTACTACTGTAATAGTACTGTAGTAGAAACTGCGTGTTTGTAGCACATTTCTTAAGATACTGTATAATTATTTGCAACTGAGACGTTTTCTGAAAAATAAAACAATATCACAAGTCTATACCAAGACAGAGTCAATTATGCAGGCAATATGCTATAATTTTTAAATACTACCTAATAATCTTTTTATATGAGAAAAATATCTCTGTTGTTTGAAAAATGTGGAAAGTTTTCAGACGTATAATTTATTTAGAACTCAGTGAACTATGACAGAAATTCTAAAATCTGTCATACATCATCCACTAATGAAGGCATGTCAACTTTAAAAAAAAAAAGTAAAGATGTGAATAAGATTTACACATGTTAATCTGGCTCCTCACACACAGCCCACCTCCTGCTTGAGTGTAGCAGCTTACTAGTTGTTACTGCTACTGTCAGAATGCTTACCTGGCTTTCTCTCGTTAATTCTTTAAAAAAGAGTAAAATATAAAGGCCCATTTTAACTTTAAATATCCAAAGTACAAACATTCAGAGAGAGAGAAAAAAAAGAGAGAGAGAGGTAGTATATACTGGTTGTTGTTGTTGTTGTTATTGTTGTTGTTTTTTAAGAAAATGCAAAAGAAAATGGAATGGTCCAAGCATATCCATAAAATGTTAGGAATTCCCCTTACTGACTCTTGGAAGAGAAATTACAAAGATTCCAAACTAATATGCAGATACCAAGAATAAGCTAAATATTTTTTTAAACGTAATTTCATTCACAGTTTGAAGTATCAATAAAAAGCTGAGATTACATCCTGTTCAGTCAATTATTAGATTCTATTGATGATTTATTTCAACTTGTTTTTGGGTGGTGGTGGTGGTTCTTTGATTGTAAATGAGTCTTGGCTGGGGAGACCAACAGATACTTGGATAGAAAGACAGGATATGTATCATTTTTTTAAACAAATAATCATAAAAATAGAAACTCTTCAAATAGAGAATACTCATCTGATAATTCCCTAAAATTATCTTGGAAGAAAAGTAAGTCTCATAACTCTCTCTTCATGAATATTGATTCTGGAGGTTGCTACTACCGTAGTTTAAATGTTGATTATTCTATGTTCAGCTAACTGCTGGAACATGGTGAAGTCCATTTAATGAAATCAGAATCCATTTAGTCATATGAGAGATCTTTGCCTACATTTTTGCCTGTTTCTAATATAGGCTAGAATTTTATTGATTGACCTTAGATTTCTTACAATGAGCTGCCAGAATTTGAAGTCTTGGAAAGATTGCTGTGTCATATAAGGTTGCTCCTATTTGAACATTTGCTTTTTGTAGCATCCTTGATTACACTTCCTACACTCATCATCTAGAAATGCTTAATTGTTGTGCTCCTGAGTCTCAAAATTGTGCTGCATGCTTTTCATAATTAAGTTACAATACATATAACTATGGTGCCTATAACTTAGGAATTTAAAATGTCATCAAAATAATAGGGATTATGTTTAAGCATTATCAAAATAACTAGTATTCTCTCTGACTTGATCATCAAATATTTTGTCTGACTTTTTTTTTTTACTTTTTAAAAAATAACATTATCTGGGATGGTAACCTTACAGAAAGGAGGTACCTACTGTTTAGAAATAGAATAAATAATGTTTATAAAATAAAACAACCTTATAATACTGCATTTGCTCACATTAGCTAGTGCACATTAAAGTGTGATACATACTTTTAGTAACTTACAATTAGTAACTTAACCACAAAATTTGCAGTTTACTCCTGCACAACTATTACATTTAATCATGTTGGGTTACTTTATACTCTGCTTCTCAGGAATTATTTGTTTGATTATATTTTGCCTTTATTTTGCACAATTGCAGGTGGTGTGCCTAATTTTCCTATCTTCTACTTTCCCCACAATGATAACTGACTGGACTGAGAGAGAATAACTGAGAGTCACCCAGCCAGCTTTCATGATCCAGGGAGGCCTAGAATATCAACATCTCCCTAGAACCTCAACATCTCCCAGTTTCTAGTTAAGGCACTTACACTTAGCCACCTCACCAAACTCCCTCTCTCTGCAGTGTCCAACAATAGCTAGGCAAAATTGATAGATTCCACTTTTTCCACAGTGGCAATGTCTTGGTGAAAGCTTTTACCATTTTCATACTGATTGCACCTAGATTTTGGGGAAAGTCCAAGTGTGAATGAAGAAAATGAATCTTTAATGACATGTTGCATTTCATGTATTCTGTAAGAGGTTTGTCAACCAGCTAAATGTAGTTTGGTGCTCTGTCGTTGCCAAGAAAATTCTCAGCGTCATCCTTGAATGCTTTCCAAGTGATTTTCTCTGACCCCACTAACAAGTCTTTGAACTGCTTATCATTGATGATATATCTAATCTGTGGACCAACAAAAATGTCTTCCTTCATCTTGCCATTGGTTATTCTTGGAAACATCGATTTCAAATAATGAAAACCTTCACTTTCCTTGTTCATCACTTTCACAAAAATTTTCATCAGTGTGAATTTTATGTGATCTGGAGGAATATATGATCTGGAGGAAAAAATGTCTTTGTTGGGTCAACCAATAGTTCATATGCCATGTGTTTCTGTCCTGGAGCCAAATTCTTTTGGAGAGGCCATTTCTTTTTAATGTAATGCAACTCTTGCAAGGCTGTTGCATTCACATATGTAACAAAAGTACTTAGCAATAGCAATAGCAATAGCACTTAGACTTATATACCACTTTACAGTGCTTTACAGCCCTCTCTAAGGGGTTTACAGAGTTAGCATATTGCCCCCAACAATCTGGGTCCTCATTTTACCCACCTCGGAAGGATGGAAGGCTGAGTCAACCTTGAGCCGGTGAGATTTGAACCGCCGAACTGCAGCTAGCAGTCAGCTGAAGTAGCCTGCAGTGCTGCACTCTAACCACTGCGCCACCTCGGCTCTTACTTGGTATATCTGAGCTGCATTCCAAGTACAGAGCCATTACTTTTAGTTCTCCACATATGTTCCAATTGTACTTGGTATACTGGATGTGCTTCAACAACAGTTTCATGTTTTTGTAGGTTTCTTCCCTAGCCAATAGGTACTGAAGAGTGTACCTTGCAAAAACAGAAGATTTATATGAAACAGCATGTGACAGATTATTTTCATGATTAGTAGCCAAAAATCTACAAGATACACTTAAAAGTGTTTAGGAAGAAAAATATTTGTTGTCTGGTGTTTCCAGCATCAAGAAATAGAAGATTTCTGTATACTTCCATTCCCACCCTATAGTAGCTTTCTATCTAAGACATGTTTTTGAGACTTAGTGAATAGTTTGGTAGGGAAAACCATTTTCAGAGGAAAGCAATTTATAAAGAGTTTAATAATTTGAGTAATGTAAACCACTCAGCTAATGAAGAAATGGCATATCCACAGTTGTAAGGAATAGAATGCATGCATGGAAAATATCTCCATGTAAGATTGGTAAGACTCCTATCATATTTTGGAAACCTTTTGCTGGGCAGTAATCATCAGGGCATCCAATGCCACCAAAGTTAGATTAAACCATATGCTTTTTTTTTTAAATGCAGAAGGTTGAAAAACCCTGTGTGATTTTTCAAATCAAAAAGTTGATATGATCTGAAGCAAGAATTTTTAAAAGCACATGTTCTCACCTGGGTTTATGCAAAGGCTGAGATCATTGTGATCTCTTATGATAGGGAATAATGCTTTCTTTACTTTTTCATTCCTCAGAATTGTTCAGTGGTTCTCAGTGCTGGTATACCATAATCTTTTTCAACTGGATTACATAGAAAACATGTCTGATGGACTTTGGATTGGCATGTAGACATTATGGCATTAGATGAATTAATGGTCTAATTAAACAAGGTAGTTTCCTGCATTCCTTTTCTCAATTGGCATGAACTGAGCTTGCAGCAAAATTGAGCCTATGATTATTAGTGTATGGTAATTTTTAAATTGCCTGATTCTTAATGCTTAAACACTTGGAAAATGGCCAGATTGCAAACGTAAGTACATCCTCTCCCTGGAAATGCATTTTCCTCAAATGTGGACCTGTTACTCTCTAGAAAGGATTATCAGTGAAGAGAATAGACATGTGGAGGCTATAGATTGCTGTTTGCTATTTTTTTCAGACAAGGGAATAAGAGAGAAGCACTTTCTTTTAATGTTTAATCTGGTGGGTTTTTTTTATTATCTTCCAGCATTGGGTGTGCCAAATAAAACTATGAGGGAAACTGGAAACATTTCAACATTTTGAATATGTTACAATCTCCCCTAACAATTGAGAAAGCTGGATTCATGGAATCTCTATTACATCAGGTTTTTGTTTCTTATCTTTAATTTGAATCATTTTTTTCCTGGATTTTTCCCTACAGACTGTGATTCAAAGAACTGGATTTAAAAGGACTAATGCTGTCAAAATGATAGTTTCATATCTTTTTATATTAGCAAGTGCCTGATTTTTCTGTCTGATGTATTGGCCCTGTTCACACGACATGTTTAATTGGATTATTTGAACACTCAATGTGCCACATGAACTCAGACACTTGGTAATTCTGAAGGGAGAATTAGCTCCTAATTGATCCCAAAATACATTGCTTCATTTGTGGGTTACTTACCTTAACCCAAATGGCATATGTCATGCAAAAATAACCCCCTCTCTAGTTGCCAAAGACAAATCGAAGCATAGAATGGAAACTAGGCAAAAATGGGCCTTCTCTAGGCAGTCTCTCTCTGTGGAGAGGGAGCAACTGAAAGAGGGAAGAAAATGGATCGACTGATCAAGACTTTCTCTAGCCTTCCACAGTCATTGAACCCTAGCCCTAACCTTCATCTCATTTAATGTTCCCAAACTATACTAAAATTAAAGATGTGAGCTAAGAGAGTGACTGAAATGATTGCTATTCAGTTGATGGGGATAGTCCAGCACTTTGCCCTATGCCTGCTACTGATTCAGAAAGTACATACTATAGTTATCTAGAAGCAGGGGTGAAATTCAAATTTTTTCCCTGCCGGTTCTGTGGGCGTGGCTTGGTGGGTGTGGCAGGGGAAGGATACTGCAAAATCCCTATTCCCTCCCCACTCCTGGGGGAAGGATATTGCAAAATCTCCATTCCCTCCCCACTCTACGCCAGAGGTGGTATTTGCCGGTTCTCTGAACTACTCAAAATTTCCGCTACAGGTTCTCCAGAACCTGTCAGAACCTTCTGAATTTCACCCCTGTCTAGAGGTTATGTATTGTATCAATTATATCCCTAAATCAGAATGTCTGACATTCACAATTCATATCAGTTCTGTCAGGGTTCAAATAATCTAATGTAATGCAATTCTTATTTTTTTCTTATTGCCTGAATCTTTTTTTTTTGTGCTTTGCTTTTCTAGTTATGACTTTTTAAAAATTTAAAACTCAGCAGCTGTATTTGTCCATCATGCTCATGACCCAATCATATTCTAGAAGAGAACTACATGGCAACTACTAAAGCTCATACAGAGAATGGTGGGTTGTGCCTAAAAATATTTTGTTATACTTTTTCTGAGAAGCACCTACAGGTGGCCCTTATTTAACAACCACTTATTCCAGAGGTCTTCAAACTTGGCAACTTTAAGACTTGTGGACTTCAACTCCCAGAATTCTCCAGCCAGAATTCTGGGAGTTGAAGTCCACAAGTCTTAAAGTTGCCAAGTTTGAAGACCTCTGACTTATTCAATGGCCATTCAAACTTGCAACAGCACTGAACAAGTGGTATTTATGACTGGTCCTCAAAGTTCTGGCTGTTGCAGCACCTCCATGGTCATGTGATGACAATTCAAGTGCTCAGCAACTGACCCAGATTTCTGATCATCGCAATGTCCCATCGTCACATCACTGCAATTTGTGACCTTCCCTGCCAGCTTCTCACAAAGTTGATGGGGATGCCAGCAAGAAGTCAGAAGTTATGATCATATGAGATCCTTGCTAGAGCCGAGGTGGCGCAGTGATTAGAGTGCAGGTCTGAGGGCTACTTCAGCTGACTGCTAGCTGCAGTTCGGCAGTTTAAATCTCACCGGCTCAAGGTTGACTCAGCCTTCCATCCTTCCGAGGTGGGTAAAATGAGGACCCAGATTGTTGGGGACAATATGTTGACTCTGTAAACTGCTTAGAGAGGGCTGTAAAGTACTATGAAGCTGTATATAAGTCTAAGTGCTATTGCTATTGCTATTGTATTGCTATTGCTATTGCTTAACAACCCACATAGACCTTGCTTAACGATAGTACCTGGGGACTGTTAGAACCAGGGGTGGGTTCCAACTTACCTCACTGCCAGTTCGCTCCCTCCCGCGCCGCGTGGGTGCGCCTCATGGGTGCACGTGCGCTTTGCGCGCACGCATGCGCAGTAACAAAACAAAAAAACAAAACAACAAAAAAAAGCCGAAAAAAGATGGCGACCACATGCACAGTGCCGGCTTCTGCGCATGCTCAGAAGGAAAAAATAAATTAAAAAAATTCAAAAAAATAAATAAAAAATAAAAAAAAGATGGCGGCCCCCACGGACCGGCACCGACCGATCCGGTTCGGTGACATCATCGTGACGTCACCAGCGGGCCGCTACCAGTTCGGGAGAACCAGTCCGAACCGGGAGGAACCCACTCCTGGCTAGAACTACTGTTGCTAAGTGGCACAGTCACGTGATGTTGTGCTTTATGATTACATTGCTTAGCAATGGCAATTCTGGTCCCAATTACTGTTGTTAAAGGACTCGCGCCAAATGCCCGCGCTTTTCACAGCGCTGACAGATTGCGTCCCTAAATCGGCATGATGCCCTCTGATGCCGCCCCCCGCAGCTGGCACAGACAGCGGGAGAGTCTTTTTGGGGTGGCATGCGCTTTCTGTCGGTGCGGCAGACGTCATCGTCGCTGCTCTCTGGGTCATCCCGGTCGCCCTGGTGTATAGCCGGCGGCGGTCTGGGCTCCTGCTTGGCGGCCACAAACCGATGCAAGGACTCGGCAGCCTTTGTCGAGGATTCCGCAGCCCTGGCTTCGTCCAAGGCGGCGGCCAGAGTAAGGTTTGGCCTGGCCAGGAGCCGGCGCTGCAG
>QLTV01004445.1:2933975-2947520 GCA_003457575.1 Thermophis baileyi
CTTTTTCCCGCTCGAACGCTTGACCTGGTTGGAACCATGCAGCACAGGTGAAACAGGTAGAACATAACAGATTACATTGCTTAGCAATGGCAATTCTGGTCCCAATTACTGTTGTTAAAGGACTATCAATAGTTAGATCAAGGACTGGCAAATCTCTACATATTTTAAACTTGAAATGCCATCAGCTCCAGTAGTAAGGACAATGGTAAGGGATTATGTGAATTGTAATCCAAATGTTTGGAGGACACCAGGCTTTTATTCCTAGGTTACAGATTGAAAATGGACTATATAGATCCCTGAACCAATTGACCAGGAATAAATAGAAGCGCGAATATATAAATTCATCAATAGGCTGTAAGTTAAATAATGAGTTGGGGGAATCCTGGGATAGTAAAGGCCTTATATAGAATTGGTCTTTTTGAATGGTCCTTTGTATAAAAGGATACTTGCAAAAAAGATTGCATATAAGATAAAAGTTCTAGGCTACTTTTATTTGTCTGTTTTCTATATTTTTATAAATGTTTTGTTTTAATATAAGGGAGAATCCCAAAACATGATTCTTTACCTACAGCTGAATTGTCCAGTCCATATTTATCATTTCTGTATTTTCTTGCCTCATTTCCTCCTGCCTCATAGGCCATAGTTAGCCATTTTTTGGCATATGCCTATTCCATGCAAGTAATTTATCTCTCTTCTTACAGTCTTAATGGTAATTTATGTAATGATGGCATGAAGTATCTCTTTTCTTCTATTCAACCTTTCCTTAAAGACTCAAGGATTTTTCTCATTCTTTTGCAAAATAGGACATTTTCAGCATCCAAGAAAAATGCTAGTCACTGGCCTGTCCATTCTACAACTCTAGTTGTGTTTGTCAGCTAAACAACTCTTATCAGCTGCCAACTGTAATTGCATTATCTATTAAAGCACTAGGTTTGCTTCAGCCATTGTAAAGGTTTTCTCTTCCAGGTGTACTTTTAGGCTTTAGTATTTATTTGTGCTTTGATATAATTTCTACAGAGGAATTATTGAGTCTGTCATCTGCACCTCTATAACTGTCTGGTTTGGTTCTGCAACCCAACAAGACAGACACAGACTTCAGAGGATAATTAGAACTGCAGAAAAAACAATTGCTACCAACCTGCCTTCCATTGAGGACCTGTATACTGCACGAGTCAAAAAAAAGGGCTGTGAAAATATTTACAGACCCCTCACATCCTGGACACAAACTGTTTCAACTCCTACCCTCAAAACGACGCTATAGAGCACTGCACACCAGAACAACTAGACACAAGAACAGTTTTTTCCCGAACGCCATCACTCTGCTAAACAAATAATTCCCTCAACACTGTCAAACTATTCACTAAGTCTGCACTACTATTAATCTTCTCATTGTTCCCATCACCCATCTCCTCCCACTAATGACTGTATGGCTGTAACTTTGTTGCTTGTATTCTTACGATTTATATTTAGTAACTTTGTTTCTTGTATCCTAACAATTTATATTTACTGGTTCCTACTATGATTTGATTGCTTATTTGTACCCGGACTATCATTAAGTGTTGTATGTTATGATTCTTGACGAACTTATCTTTTCTTTTATGTACACTGAGAGCATATGCACCAAGACAAATTCCTTGTGTGTCCAATCACACTTGGCCAATAAAAAATTCTATTCTATTCTATTCTATTCTATTCTATTCTATTCTATTCTATTCTATTCTTATTCTATTCTATTCTATTCTATTCTATTCTATTCTATTCTATTCTATTCTAGAGCCTTGTTATAAGAAAAGCTTGGACTGTTTTGTTAACCTTTTTTTTGGGGGGGGGGGGTGTAGAGAAATTAATCCTTCTGCTTGCTTTTTACCAACACTGGTGGATATGGATCAGTACTGAAAACTGAGGATTGTCTTCCTTTTTGTTCTAATGTAATAACTCTTTAAATACATGCTGTTAACTTTGAATATTTAGCAATAAAATAAATGGCCATATTAGTTAGCTGAAAATTGGTCTCTTGCCAGTAATCAGGCTTTTTTTTTTTTTTTGGCTATTACCATTCTTCTGTTCTTCTTCCATAACAAGAACAAAACATCTCTCCCTCTTTAGTTCTATTTCCTAGCAACTTGACGAGTGCTGTATATTTTAATGAGCAATTTTTCCCTATATATTTCTGAAGGAAAAAATACATCTCTCTGTGGCATACATATAGAAATGTGCTGGATCAAATATGGAAATGTACTTCATTTGTAATGCATGGACCAAACGGCTTTAATCTTCCCAGTAAAATTCAACGCTCCTAGTTCTGTTTGCTTTAGTTAAGAAATTAAAAGCTAGATTGCCTTTTTGTTTGTTAACGTATGTTTGAATCTTCTACTTACTATCTTTTGGGGTGTTTTTATTTCAGTGTTAATTCTAGAGCAGTGTATTGTTTTAAGGTTTAGAAATGACTGGAAAGGCTTGGGTTCAAATCTTCAAGAGGTCATAAAGATCCATAGATGAAAGGGCCAGTGTGCCTTTTCCACATGCTTTTCATTTTTTGCTTAACCACCAACTCCACTGGCTGCAAGGCCCGAAAGTCCTAAAAGTTGTAGTTCCCACCAGCCAGTGCCAAAATATCTTCAAGAAAACTGGTAACTAAAATTATAGTATGTACACTCAGGAGATCCTTTCTTATTTCTCAGGATAAAGCATTTCAGATTTGCAAAGCACTGAGGAAAAAAAATTAGTGTGCAAGGCAACTGATCTATCACAATGAGGGGCTCTGTTACTGGAAATCCAGAATTAGGCACTAGACTCAAGTAAAGGTAGTAAATAAGAGTTACAAGTAACAGCCTAGAAGACTACTGTGACCATACAAGGGCTCTGGGCCAGTTCAAAAGCACTATTGGATCTCTGTGGTCACACAATTTCAGCTGTGTTTCAGCGCTAAATCAATTTATTTCTTCTCTCTCTCTCTCTCTCTCTCTCTCTCTCTCTCTCTCTCTCTCTCTCTCTCTCTCTCTCTCTCTCCCCCTCCCCCCCTCTCCCTCTCCCTCTCCCTCTCCCTCTCCCTCTCCCTCTCCCTCCCTCCCTCTTTTAATTTTGATTGTGTGGAACCTGTGAGTAGTCTATTCCCAGTCACTGGGAAGGTAGAACAAACAAATTGTTCAGTGATAGGATAGGGCAGAAACATTTACTTTTTGCCTTCTGAGAGAAAAACAACACTTTTGGTCTTGGCTATGCTTCTAGAGAAATATTAAGTGTCTTTGCAAACACTGGAACGGACTCAAAAAGAAAATATCATAACTCTTCTGAATTATTGCCTGCCACACCACTCTGATGGAGAAAGCACCTCATCTTACCAGGAACAGCTGATGAGTAGGCTATGGGGTTACTGGGAGAGTTGCCAATGTCAGAGAGGAAATTGCTTTCTTCTTCTACTGGAATTTGTCAAGCAGATATTAGATAGTCATTTGTACATATGCTTTAGTATTCCAGAACTGAGGAAGGAGTTGGACTTGATGGTTGAAATGGTTTCTTCCAATTTTAAGATGCTATGATTTTTTTATCTTTCCAAAGAAGGATGGAGACTGAATGTCTATGGAGATTCTCAGTCATCTAGCTCATGGTTGTCCCAAAGGTGCTTTTTCAAAAGGCAACTGGACTTTATTTTTCCTGGAAGATGTTTTGTTTCTTATCCCAGATAAGAAACTGGGATAAGCTTCTGAACTGAAGAAGCTTCTTGGATGAGAAGCAAAACGTCTTCAAGGAAAAACAAAGTTCAGTTGCCTTTTGAAAAAGGACCTTTGGGACGATGGAGACTGAAGAATATTCTGAATCTCTAGTCCTCCAATCTGTTTATCACACTGCACTTTCAGGATGAAAAGCTTGGGGTGGTTACAGTAACCATACTTCCAGTTGACTTTCATGGACTGATTTGTCACATTTTTAAAAAGTATGTCCAGTTAGATTGACCCAGACTCAAAACAGCCACAAAAGCACTGGACCCTGAACAGGTGGTTTTTTTTTAAATATTTCCCTATAAGGGCTGGGAGATGTTTTATTTAGAAAAAAAAGACATAAAATGTAATGTGAAATGTAAGTCCTTTCTGTTGTTTCTGTGCTATATTTTATTCCATTTTATTCCTATTTTTATTATTATGCCAAGTATTACTATCACAATTATTATATATTATTTTCTTCTGTTCAGACATGTCTGATTCTCAAAGACTGTCTGGACAAGTCTCTGCCGTTTTCCTCACAATGTTTTTCAGAAGTGGTTTGCTATTGTCTCCTTTCCAGGACTGAGAAAAAATGATTAACACAAGGTCACCCAGCTGGCTTTGTGCCTAAGATGAGACTACAGCCAACAGTCTCCTGGTTTCTATCTGGTGCCTTAACCACTACACTAAATTGGCTTTTAAACTTATTGTCGTCTTATTATTTTTATTGTAAGAGTAATTGAGTATTAGTACATACTCCATTATACTAGTATTCAATTACTATTGTTATAGTATTTCCTTTATACTATACCCTGTGGTATAACTATTCTATTAATAATATTTTTTCCGTACTATTATTAGTATACTACACTCTACAATATTACTAGGTATGTTTCTTCTTATAAATACTGTTCTGCCTTCTGCCTTAATTTTCTCTCTGACATTTCTTCTGCTTTTTCCCCCTTCTGTGTTAATGGCCAAGAAAATGGCTTGCACCTTTTCACATTGTGCTTTGCTGTGCCACTATACATCTTTTTCTTCTGGAACATCCACTCTCTTTGAAAGAAAAAAAACATCTTTTATTTGGCTTCTCTATTTGCTGGTGGCTGCACAGCTTCCAAAACACACATTTCCTCCATTCTCCTCCCACCCTTATTTCAAGATTGCAATTTTATCAGCTAACACTGGGAAAAAGGCTCAAATGGGAGGTGAGGAAGACAGCCTGCAATTTTTCTAAGCAGCCTGCTCTTCCATGCTGTCAGAGGCCTATCTCCAACAAACATTCCACCTGAGATATCCCAGGGTCGTTTGCAAATAATAATCAGCTTCAATTCAGGGCAGTTCCTCTGGAACTTGCATGTGACTCCATTGGTGCAGCCATTAACTCCAACCATTAACTGTCAACAGAACCCACTGCTGGGTGAGTCTATCAGAGGAAGTGAGACTGTCCCTGTGCAATGTCTGATTTAATTTCATCTTTTTCAAAGATGAGAGAGAGAGAGAGACAGAGAATTGGAGTTTAGATTATTTCAGAGATTAGCCTATCAGACTGAATGATTCATTTTCAGAATTAGTAGATCCAGAGAAAATAGTCCCAATGTGAAGATTCCTTCTCTATTGTTCTATTGGAACTGAAGACAATGTGTTTTGCCTCTATTCCCCTCTGATCAAGAATCACGCAACATTTCTACAAGAGCACATTATAAATCATTAAGTACAGGGGTGGGTTCCAACTTACCTCGCTGCCGGTTCGCTCCCTCCCGCGCCGCGTGGGCGTGCTGCATGGGTGCACGCACGCTTCGCACACGCGTGCATGCGCAGTAACAAAAAAATCCAAAAAAAAAAACCAAAGCCAAAAAAAAGATGGCGACCGCATGCACAGTGCCGGAAGTCGGCTTCTGCGCATGCTCAGAAGGGAAAAAAAATCGAAAAAAATTTGAAAAAAAGATGGCGGCCCCCATAGACTGGCACCGACCAATCCGGTTCGGTGACATCATCATGATGTCATCAGCAGGCCGCTACTGGTTCAGGAGAACCGGTCTGAACCGGGAGGAACCCACCCCTGATTAAGTAGGGTCCAAATAAAACCAGATCTTTATTATGGTTATAGACCAGCATAAGGGTTCATATCCCATATGTTCTATATGCAAGCTGACTCATCTCTTGTCCATATCAGTGGAGTTCATCAAGATCTGCTTAATATCATGGCATTTTAACTGAGCTCGCATTTGTTTAGGCATCATATGTCTCAGAGGTTTTCCAATAAGTAAGGGAAAGAGTTGAACTCTTCATAGATACAAATAATAGATAACTTAAAAGCACTTAGTGTTGTTCTTGCTTTCAAAACAGCAGAGCTGAAGGGCATCCCCTGGCTTCAGAGTCCTCTTGTTAATTTCCAATATATTTTTTACCATTTCTGATCCTCTGCAAGATATTCTATGAAATAAAACTGCTAGACACCGAAATAATTCTAACCCTGTCCTCTACTATTCACAGAAGTTGTGATACTCTGATCTGTTGGAATTAAACACCCATGGCACCTTCCCAGGTACCTGTTCCAGGGACTGATAATATGTCTTCTATACCTGAAAGATATGGGAATAATTGTGGAATTATCTGGCCTGTAATCAAAATCAAACTTTTTTCATGGTACCTAGCAAAAACTTATTAGATGACCACACTTTCATGGGTCTCAAGAGATATTGCTATTCAACTTCTGACAGAAGAGAATTCAGCTTCTGTCTAGACACTTCTCACCCTTGGGTATAGGAACAGCAGAAACAAAATATTCAGAGGGTTAGGATCCTATGTGTAAAATGTGCTCTGGACTTCTGCTTGTCAAATACACTGTATGTCTTCTAGAAATTAGGCATTTCAGGAAATAGATCCCCCATTCTATCATTAACCATTGAATTAGAGAGTGCATATTGCCATCAAGGCAAACAGATTCCCAAAGCAAAAACAGCCTATTTGATACTAGTGATGCGTATTGCCATTATTACAGAATGTCTTTGTTCCTCTTTGCTCAGTGATATGATATCCTAATCTTGCTTTTTACTTTTGGTCATAACATTTTGTTCTTGGATGGTTGGCATATGTTTGTTTTCTGATTCTTTGGAGACTCTTTTGATTTAGATTGAAGTATCTTTAAAAGTTTGGTTTTGTAATGCAAGTTTGCATTGTCCTTGGTTGGTAACCCATAGGCCTAACAGTTAAGATATACAGGCTTCATGATCAAAGAACACCTATTTCTCATAAAAAGGCTCTTACCCTGAGTACATCCTGGTTGAATTGTTCTATGACCATAATAAAGATTTGATTTGATCTGATCTGATCTGATCTGATCTGGTTGAACTTTGGAGTCACTGCAATGTATTATTCCTTTCAGTTCGGATACTTTTCTCATTTTATTTTAAATAATTCTTTGATAATGTTTTATATTCACTTATACTTCACGATCATGAGTAACAGAGGTAGGATGGGAGGCTATAATTCAGATACGTGCTTATCATGTGCTGTGGGGGAATATATTTTGAATAAGCTATTGTAGATTATTGTTTGATATATAAGACCCCTTGTGAATTGAGTTTTATCATCAAAGTCCTAACTGAAGGAATTATCTTAGTAAGTATTGAACATCTTTTGTCTCTAACTATTCAAAACAAGGGAACATAAGAATCAACCTGCATACAGCATGAGATCTTAGATAAGTTATAAGCTTCTATATCATTAAATAGTACAGTATTATTAAAGTGATCTGCATTATTTATGTTTGTAGGAGACTAACATTCTAACCCAACATTTTATCATAGTGATGTGTTCTCATTGTGTTTTTTCATTGTTTATTTTAATGTTTTATTATTTTACTTCTGTTCTATTTATCCTTTTTTCATTTCTTCCTTTTTACTGTTGTAAGCCACCTAGAGTAGCCCCACAGCAAGATAGGTTGCAATTAAATTAAATTAAATTAAATAATAAATTTCAACAAATATATTTCCTGAAGCTGTGATTTCCAGAGGTAGGTAAAAGCAATTATTAGGATAGACTTGAAACCTGGTTTTCCCAATCCTTTACCCTTTACCACACTGTCAAAAGAGCAGTAATTGGGTACCCTCAGCAGACAAGACATTCTATATCAGCGGTTCTCAACCTGTGGGTCGCGACCCCTTTGGGGGTCGAATGACCTTTCACAGGTGTCGCCTAAGACCATCGGAAAACACATATTTCCGATGGTCTTAGGAACCAAGACACCGCTTCTCTATCCGTCCACATACGAGTACCCGGGGGCGGTGCGACGCACGGGCGGCCCTCGAATGCACAGGTGCCGACGGAAGGGCCGCGCACGCTAGCCCGCCATCTTGGTGCCACGCCCCCTTTGTCACCTCATCGCTTCTCGCCTGGCAACGCGCACATGCGGGGAGGGGGCGGGGCGGGGGTCGCGGCATTAGGAAGGTTGAGAACCACTGTTCTATATGGTTTAAACAGTTACTATTTTCTTAAATTTCAATACTGAGTTAAATTTCAGAAGTTGAAAATATTTATACAGTTGAAGTCAATTCTGGTAGAGAGATTTGCTTTCAAGATATAGAAAAATAGGTTGTTTTGGTTCCCATAATCTCACTAAAGAGTAGTATTGACTTCTTTCCTGTTAGATCTATTCTCCAGAAAGATGCTTCACTTATTACCCCTCCTGGCTCTTATGGACTTACAGATATTTAAAGAATAAACACTATTGATTGTTTTTGGCTGTCTGCTTGGGCACAATTAGATAAATACACACACATTCAATAGCGGGGAAGGTATTTGTGTTTTGACAAAGTATTTTATTTCTCCTTTATGTGAGGGGATTTTTATGTTTGAGGAGATCTGCAACAGCTTAGATAGGGAATGTATGTGCTTGCTCCATGTCTCTTGTAACATCAACAGGTTTGAAGATAATACCTTATTATCTTCAAGCTGGGGTTTTTCTTTTTTCTTTTTTCGGAGGGATTGGCAAATGGAAAAGGTGATAATCTCAAAGTGTTCTAATTGAAAACTGAGTTTTTCTATGCCAAATCAATGACCGTAGATTCTAAATAAAACAGTGGGTAAACACCACAGTAAAAGGAGCATCAAGAAAAGTCAGCAAGTTCCTGAACCCAAGATCAATCACAGGGTTTCAGACAACAACTACAGTACAAAGTATTGGAGGACTCTGGAACTAGGTTAAGGATAGGACAGAATAAAGAAAATTATTTTCAGCAGTGAAAAAGAACATCAGATAGGTTCTAAAGTGCTTGATTGCTTCTAAAAACCTGATTAAGGACAGATGATGTTGAGGGCAACCCTGAAAATGAAATAAATATCCTGGGCTGTTAGAGATATGGTAACAGTTTGGGTTGAGCTCTTTTTCTTATCAGGACTTTAGACTGGCCAATAAGCAGAAGAGAGGTGTGTAGCCAGGCAGTAGGTTTTTCTTAAGGAAATTTAAATCAATTTAGAGAAAGCTGGCAATCCCACTATTAATTCAGATTAACTTGAATCAATAAATGACATTGCAGCAACAACAATGACAGCTACAGTAGCCACCAGTATTTTGGGACTTTATATTTTACATACCCAAAACATCTGATGCAAAGTTGTCATCTAGTCATGGAAAAGACAGTTTTGGTATTGCTAGAAATAAAAGTTCCAAAATACCTGTGGAGAATAACCATGGCTGAATTCTTCTGTATTACTTGAACTGAATGTGGTTAGGAGTCATTGCAAAAGGTAATTAGTTTACTCTTGTACTGATATTCCCGGACTGACTTTGACTGTAACAAGTCTGTTAGCAGAAATGCCTATTTAAAAATTGTATTAATGAGCAAATCTGGAAGTTTATTCAGCAGTTGAGGCACAAATATGCCTTCAACGTAGTGATTTAATTTGGATTTCTGATGCAGCGACTCATCTGTTCGAAAGGCATGACTTGCTTTGAACTGTCTGTTTCTAATGCTCCCTACTTCATGAGAGAGCCCAAGGGCAAATAGATGTACTACGTGGGCTGTGCCATGAGAAGATTGACAGAAAGGTGCTAGGAATGCCACATACTTTATTCCTGTCCCCAAGAGCATGGCTTAGCTAGCTTGAAAGCAGACCAGTACTTTGGCAATAATGTCCAAAATACTAAGTTAACCTTTTCCAAATTCTCTGTCCCTTAGAAAGGATATTTCTTTTTCTTGTTTTTAAAATTTTTATTAAATTTCAGCATAGGTTAAAATACAAAAGGGGGAAAAGGAGGGGTTAGAGAAAAGAAAGGTTAAGCAAATTGCAAATTCAGGAGTGCAAAGAGAAAGAAAAAGAAGAAGAAAAAAGGAAAGGGGAAAAATAACTTCCCACTTTCATCGATACTGATACAGATATAAAATGCATTAAACTCTTACTCTAAAATTAACAATAATACACAGTACTTCTATTATCATAAACAATTTTAGTAGTCAAATCCCAAAATACAAGAAGTCATTTGACAAAGTAGACCACAACCTACTTCCTGGTAAGATAGGAAAATGTGGGATAGACACCATCAGCGCCACATGGATTCATTACTGTGTAGTCCTCAATGGAACTACAGCTACATGGAGGGAAGCATGCAGTAGGGTACTCCAAAGTTCTGTCTTAGGTCCTATCTCTTCAACATCTTCATAGACAATACCAAGGTGGGGCAAAAAGCCAACCCACTAGAAGATAGGCTTAAGATCCAGAAGGATCTTGACAAATTTGAACACTGTGTCCTATCCAACAAAATGCAATTCAGTGGTGAAAAACGTAAGGTATTATAGTTAGGCAAGAAAAAAATACACAGGTATAGAATAGGTGGTTCATGGCTTAACAACAGTAACTGTGAGAGGCAGGGGTGGGTTCCGAAAATTTCCACTACCACTCTGTGGGCGTGGCTTAGGGTTACGCACGCGTGCGCTCCCCCGGTGCAATTCTGTGTCCGCGCATGCTCAGTCACTATAATCTGCCCGAAACACAGCTGAGGAGCTGATCAGCTGTGCTTCGAGCGAAGAATAAAGGACAGCCTTAACCCGGGGGCAGGTGGGAGGGCCCTTTCCAAAGCAGCAGCAGAGCACAAACAGCCCAAAACGTAAAAAAGCCGCCAAAAATTCCTGGAAAAAAATGGCGGCGCCCACGGACCGGCACCGACCAAGGCGGGTCCACGACACCATCATGACATCACCAGCGCCTTGCTATTGGTTCGGGCGACCCAGTACGAACCGGGAGGAACCCACCCCTGGTGAGAGGGATCTAGGAGTCTAATGGACAACTACTTAAGTATGAGCCAACAATGTGCTGCAGCTGCCAAAAAAAAAAAAAAAAAAAAAACAAAAAAAAAGCCAATGCAATCCTAAACTGCATCAACAGAGGGATAGTATCAAAATCACGTGAAGTGTTAGTACCAGTTTATATTGCTTTGGTAAGACCATACTTGGAATACTGCATTAAGTTTTGATCACCATGACATAAAAAAGATGTGATTCTATAGAAAAAGTGCAGAGAATAGCAACAAAGATGATTAGGGACTGGATGCTAAAACATATGATGGAACTGGGTATATCTAGTCTAATGAAGAGAAGGACTAAGGGTGACATGATAGCAGTCTTCCAATATTTGAGGGGCTGTCACACAGAACAGGGCATCAATCTATTCTCCAAAGCAGTGGCCCCCAACGTTTTGGGCACTAGGGACTGGTTCCATGGAGAAAGGCTTTTTCGCAGACTGGAGGGGGCATGGTTTTGCTGCTGCCTGCATCCCACAGGTGGGGCTTCGCTTGTTTGTGCGGCTCAGTTGCTGGCATGCCATGGACTGATGCTGGTCCACGGACCAGGGGTTGGGGACCCCTGCTCCAAAGCACCTGAGGGCAGGACAAGAAGATTATCAAGGAGAGGTCCAACCTAGAACTAAAGAGAAATTTCCTGACAGTGAGAACAATTAACCAGTGGAATGACTTCCCTCCAGGAGTTGTGGGTGCTTCAACACTGGAGGTTTTTAAGAAGAGATTGGACAGCCATTTGTCCAGAATTTCACAGGGTCTTCTGCTTGAGAAGGGAGCTGAACTAGAAGACTTCCAAGGTCCCTTCCAACTCTGTTATTCTTTATTCTGTATTCTATAAATTAATTTTTCATTTCTTTCCATTTCTAGCAAGAAGCCTATCCATGGCTCCTGAGTTAAAACAAAGTTAGGCAAGTCTTTCTTTTTAAAATCAGAGTAGTCAGTTTTGCCATCTCCATCTGTTCTCCAATTGTAGGAATTTTAAGATCTTCCATCTCTGTACATACATTGTACAGAGTCTCATTGCTGTTGTATAGAAGCAAAGTTCCATGTGTCCTTTCATTCTGTCTACCATCAAGCCTAGAAGGATAACCTCTGGTTTCAGTTGCATATTTATCTTATTAATTCTCTGGATTAAGGTACATAACTAGGTTAGAAAGGATGTTTCAAAGGACAGACTAGCATAATTCCATGGATCCTTCAATTAAATGTACTGTACCTATGCTGCCAAAGGATATTACCTTGAGAGAAATAGGCAAGAACTATTTACAAAATTAAAGAAAGATATGCTGACTCTGTAAACCGTTTAGAGAGGGCTGTAAAGCACTGTGAAGCGGTATATAAGTGCTATTGCTATAACAAGGAAGAATGGTAAAGCACAATCAGACTTGCAAGGTTCTATTACTTTAGCCTGTCTCACTAAAGAAGTTCCAGTCAGGCTTTAAGTAGAAACAAAATCTACAGATACCTCTGTTGTTTCCATTTTTGCTGCTTATTGGTCTTGATCTTGACTGAAAGATCAAAACCTAAAAATAAAAATGTTGTTTGTGAATCTGCAAAGGACATGTAGTTCATATTTGTTTCAAGGGGATGTATTGATTTTATTAGGATGATGTTGGTTTCTTCTTTATAATCCATCTGATGTACTCAATATTTGTATTATGTATGTTTGTATTATGTATGTTTAAGACTATCTGGCTGGTTTGTTTGATGTTAGGGAAAGGATTGGTTTTTTTAAATAGTTTAGACTCATTGTTAGTCAGTGGAAAATATTTTTAAAAATCCTGTCTATTTAAACCAGAGTCTTATATGCAGATAAGAGATTTATTTTCAGAAGAGATTGCAACCATACTGCATTACCCTCCCATATCTATCAAAATAAGTTGAAACCTGGATTTGTTGCGTGAATAATGTGCAAAATCATTGAAGCATAACTGCTGCTGGCATTGTTCTAAATGCAGATTATTATATTTTAGCTCAATTAGAAGCAAATGTTCAACTGTGGGGGAAAAATTGTTATTTTTATATTTGGTATTGTTAGTGTTATTTCTTACTATTGCTCTAATTCAGGCGTGTCAAACTCACGGTGTCACGGCGTCATCACGTGATGTATCGTGACTTTTTTCCCCTTCGCTTAACCGGGCGTGGGCGTAGCCAGCACGTGACATATCCAGCCTGCGGGCCGCAGGTTTGACAGCCCTGCTCTAATTAGTTGCTTATTAATGATTATATATATATATATATATATATACATACATACACACACACACATACACACAGTATGTCACAGAAGTGAGTACACCCCCTCACATTTTGTAAATATTTAAGTATATCTTTTCATGTGACAACACTGAAGAAATGACACTTGGCTACAATGTAAAGTAGTGAGTATACAGCTTGTATAACAGTGTAAATGTGCTGTCCCCTCAAAATAACGCAACACACAGCCATTAATGTCTAAACTGCTGGCAACAAAAGTGAGTACACCCCTAAGTTATAATGTCCAAATGGGGCCCAAAGTGTCAATATTTTGTGTGGCCACCATTATTT
>QLTV01004445.1:2963375-3035973 GCA_003457575.1 Thermophis baileyi
AGTCTAGTGTTGTTTGTTACTAGTTGATCTAGTCCTAGATTAGTAATAGCATTGTATAGGGTTGAATGTATGGGTTCAGTTGTACATTCATTTAGTGTCCAGTTAATATGAGGTAGGTTGAGATCACCAAGAAAAATAAGAGGGTGTGGGTAGGAGGCTGCCCACGTTAGTAGTGAGGTTAACTTGTTCGCATGTGTGATGTCGTAATCGGGGGCTATGTCACATAGTAGAAAGCGAAGTGTGGTATTTAACGACAGTTCGCAGACTATGGTTTCTGGTAGAGCGAGATCATGTGTAACTTGAATATTTTTTAGGTTCAGTGATTTTTTATAGAAAATGGCAACTCCACCTCCTCTGCGGGTTTCGCGATCGGATCGGTAAACATGATAGTCTCTTACTTTGATAATGGAGTCAGGGAGGGATGCATTGAGCCATGTTTCACAGACAAATATAATGTCGAATTTAGCAGTTTTTAGTAAGAGTAGGAGTTCGGGTATTTTGTTTACGATGCTTCTTGCATTAATTAGCTTGCATTTAAGATCAGCAGTGGTAGATATTGAGGAAGTAAGGGGCGTGCATGCCTAGTTTTGGATGATGAGAGGTTGGTTTTGGTTGATGGTAGGTTGGATGCCATTGGATTTATAGACATTATATATGAGCCTAGGAAGTTATTGCTTGCTCAAAAAACCCTGACTAAATAAACCCTGGTTGAATACATATAAACTTAATCACAGTCTAGATTGCTTAGCAACTGTGTTTCAAAAGCGGAAATCCAGTCTCAGTCCTCCTGTAAACTCAGGAGGGAAAAACAGGAGACTAACTTTGCATTTAACACAACCAACATATTTCCATGCAAATGATATTATTTATTGGTATTGTAGCAGGCAGGGGGAGGGAGCTTAATTTTTATCTCCTCTGCTGTATTCTAATAAAAATTGTTCCTCTAAAACTGCTTGCTATATTGGAAAGAAATCTTCCATTGTTAAGAATAACACGTAATCTGGTCTGCTCAAGATCTCAACCTCTCCATTGAAAATACTATAAAATTGTTGGTTCCCTACCTGAGACTGCCTGGGAGAGTTCAAGTTGCTGCAGCCCCAACTATTTCTTTTGGATTGGGGACAAATGGACTAGATGAAACAGAGATTTAATTGTAATTGTCATGTTATTCATTTTTGGTAGGAGATAAATTAATTTATAATCTATATTGACTTTGCAGCATCTTTTATCACATTGGTTTAGAATATGTTTTAACTATATGACCGCAAATAATTTCTTTAGATTTCTTACAATATACATATTAGTAAAGGACATCCCTGATTATGATCTATACCTTATCAGAGTTCCTTAGAAATAATATATATTAATTTATCAAGATGCAGTAGCACAGTATATAAAATAGTGCCATAGAATCCTTTTCTTTTTCTTTTTTTCTTTTTAATCTGGTAAATCTATATTATTAAGAACCTGGCACAGTAGTTTGTTCTTACAAACTAAAAATCAAGGAAGAATATTGTTTAGAAAATTATACTGGTAAGTTCATGCTTGTGACCTCTGTCTCAGTTACCTGCCAACATTTTTGTTGCAGTCCTTTAAGGTATGTTGCTGAGATATCACCTCTTCTATTTGGCAGAATTCTCTCTGTTTCACCAGCCCATCGTGGAAGAATGAATTCATTTGTCGGGAAAGAAAGATGTTCTTTTTAAACCTATGTACGGAGCACAAGAGGAAGAACAAGGCAGACTCTGTTCCACAATAGCAGTTACTGTTTCTTTCCTCCTCCTATGTTCACCCTATAATTAAAATTTAGAATAGATCTTTCTTGGATCTGGTGAGGAAAGGGGCTGAGTTGCTCATTCCAGAAATAAAATGGCCCTTCACTTTCAACTTCTTAAGTGCTTTATTTCCATCACATTGCTAGTTTTCCTTCTATTTCTTCCTTTTCCACTTTATTTGGGTCCACACTTATGCTTTTTTTCCCACTTCATTAAGTCATAACAAAGTTTTTAAAACAGTGCAATAAAATGTACTCTTCCCATAGCAATATCCAAAAGAAGAAACCTTGAAAGATGTGTCTATGTGTTTTTGGACTTCATTAACATTTCAAAATAGTCTCAAAGGTGCTTTTTCAAAAGGCAACTGGACTATTTTTTCCTTGAGGAAGAAGAACAAATCGTTTTGTTTCTTATCCAAGAAACTTAATCAGTTGTGATGGCGGGAGGGGAGATGTTGTTGGAACGATAGGGACTGATAGTTGAGACTAGATGGTGGGGGGTGGAAGGATAGGTTCTGACCAGATGGTGTGTGTGTGTGGGGGGGGGGGAATGGAAGGATTGTATTTCTTTGCAGTCATCTAGTTGTTAGCACTCTCCCTGAGATGATTTCAAAATAGTTCATTATATTTATATTTCACTTTTCTTTTGAAAACTATTTTGAAATAGTTCTAGATTATAATGAACTATTTTGAAATAGTTTTCAAAAGAAAAGTGAAATATAAATATAATGAACTATTTTGAAATCATCTCAGGGAGAGTGCTAACAACTAGATGACTGCAAAGAAATACAATCCTTCCATTCCCCCCCCCCCCACACACAGAGCAGTTTGTGTACAATTCTCTGGTGCTTCATAGCAAAGTGAAATATTTTTTTTAAAGCCAGTGTCTTGTATTTGGTGCCTTTGCAGGGCCAGCTTTACCATTAACAGATGGTAAAGGACCTTTCCTGCTTTTCCTCTCAATCCCTTGCAGTTGCTCTTTTAAAACTGGGGCTTCTCCTGTCCTTGGCTCTCCCAAAACCTGCTGTCTCCGCTGGAGTGGAGAATGCTGCAGGTAGTCCTCAACTTCTGGCCACAGTTGGAACCAGAAAATTCAGTGTTAAATGGTATGACCGTTAAGTGAGACATCATGTAACCGCACCCAATTTTATGACTGTTTTGTTGTGGTTGTTAAGCAAATCATCACAGTAGTTAAGCAGTAGTGATCTTGATTTGCAACCTTCCCTGCTGGCTTCTCCCTTGACTTTGCTTGTTGGAAGCCAGCTGAGAAAGGTTGCAAATTGCAATCATGTGACTGAAGGATGTTCTAACCAGCTTAAATGTGAGCTGGTTGCCAAGTGCCCAATTTGCAATTGCGTGACCGTGGGGGTAGTGCGACAGTCATAATTTTGAGGACCAGTCATTAATCATGTTTTTCAGCACCATTGTAATTAATCAAGCAGTGAAAAGCTTTCCAAAGCCAGCAAGATTTAGTCATGGATAGGAAATGGCCTTGGGAGAAGGTGGGTGTGAGAAGAAGGCAGCAAAGGGAACAAGGTGTGTCAGCTTCAATTACAATGGCTGAATGAAAGGTTGATGTGGGGAGCTGGAAGAGAAAGCAGCTGGGCAAACTGCACAGTTCAGGGCTGCTTGCCGTCCTGTAAGGCAAGATGGCATGGGCCAAAAGGGCATAGATGGGGAAGGGACAGAAGGAGGGTGGGTGGAGTCGGTCCCTTACCTTACTGAGGCTGGGAGGGATCAAGACCAGAATGGCTTGGATTGGAGTGGATACTTGTCTAATAACCTATGATTCTTGGTTAATGACTGCAACAGGAGTACCAGGAATGTGATTGTGATTGCTAATTATAAAAAATTATGAAGTATAAAAAAGATGATTAGGGGACTGGAGGATAAATATGAATGGTTGAAGGATCTGGATATGTCTAGTCTAACAAAGAGAAGGCCTAGGGGTGACATGATAGTAGTTTTCCAATATTTTAAGGACTAGAATGGATCAAAGCACCTGAGAGCAAGACAAGCACCTTGAAAGCACCTGAGGGCAAGACAAGAAGTAATGGATGGAAGCTTAACAAAGAGAAATCCAACCTAGAATTAAGGAGAAATTTCCTGACAGTGAGAACAATTAAAGTTGTGGGTGCTCTATCGCTGAAAACTTTCAAGAAGAGATTGGACAACCATTTGTCCAGAATGGTGTAAGGTCTCCTTTTCAAGTAGGGGGTTGGACTAGAAGCCCTAGAGGTCCCTTCCAACTCTATGATTCTATAATATATAGTCACATGATATCTTGTTTTATGACCACATTGCTTAGTGATAGATATTCCGGTCCTAATTGTGGTTGTAAGTCAAAAACTACTACGTGTATCCCATCTCTAGTGTTAAAGGTATAAAATGTATAAGGTATTTAATCATATTTTAAACTTTATTTTTTATAAAAAGGTTACATTTTTATCATTTCAATTGCTTTAAATTATTGCCAAAGACTGAAAAGTTAAGGTGGTTTCAAATGTAGGAAAATTGTCAAATAGAAACCGTTTTTTAAAATTCTACAATACAAGACTAATTGAGCCAATTTGTGGTTATCATTTATTCATTTTATTAATAACATTTTTCCTAGTAAATTATCTTCATTTCTACAAATATTATTTTGGGCAGGAAATTAAATGGATATTTATGCATACACACATGTGCACACATTCACACCCACACATCATGCTATTCTCTTTTGGAGTAAGCAACATTATGCAAATCACAGAAAAGGAGTAAGAAATTTTAAACCAAAGAAATTGAAGGCATGGAGGTAAAAAAAAGGAATATACTTAACTCTAGGTTGGGCCATTAATTTTACCTTTCCATACTATACTTTGCACCTCGTATATTTTCCTAACAGATCACCTTCATCTATAAAAATATATTGGACAGAAAAGTACCTTAGTCTTCATTCAGACTGCTCCTATAATCTGAAGGCTAGCAGGCAGAGATTCAAAGTTGATAATCTAGTTTTTATTATTATTAGAAGAAAAAACAATTAGAGCAGAAAGATAGCAACTGACAATATATCTTATCATGATCCTGAGTTTAGATCATTTGTCTTGTGTGTATGTGTGCCTGCATTTCCCAAAGACTTAGAATTGGGCAGTGCTAAGGGCAGGGGTGACAGATCTAACCTTGTTATAGACTCCTTGAATCTAAGGTTGGTCCTTATAGTAGTCTTCATTTACAATCCTAATTGGGACTGGAATTTCCATTACTACGTAAAGTGGTTTTAGGTGAAACATCGCATGATTTTTTCATTGACTTTTGGACATAATGCTGTTCAAAGTTAGTTACAGTCTCACTGGAATAAGGCAAGGCACAGCTATAGCTGTCACTCAACATCCAGACACAAATTAGAATTCAAAAGCATCCTCAGACTATAAAGTGATCTATATCTATATCTATACCTGTATCTTTATGAAAGATTTTTAAAAAGAAAGATGAAAACTAATACAAACTAATGTATAGTAAGTACAAGAAAAGAGTAAGCTAAAATTACAAGAAAAAGTAAAAAAATAAAGATACAAATGGAAAAAGTATAGATAGAATGTCTATGGAGATTCTCAGTCATCCAGGTCATGGTTGTCCCAAAGGTGCTTTTTATTTCAAGAGGCAACTGGACTTTCTGGTTTTTCTTTGAAGACATTTCACTTCTTATCTAAGAAACTTCTTCAGCTCTGACTGGATGGTGGGGAATGGAAGGATTTATACTCCTTGCAAATAGCTGGTCATTTGCATTCTTTTCTCAAGTTGTTAAGGCCACTTGGAGGTTTATCTGTGTTGTATAGATAGAAGTAGTTTCTGATCTTCTTTATAACAGCTATAAGTACAATTATAAATTTACCTCTTACTCTATGGTTACAACTTGACTCTCTTCTTTGTACAAATCAGTTCTGAATCATTACCAAAACCATAAATCATTTTTTCCCCTGTTTTATGCAAAAGTGAGTCAGGGATTTCTAGTTAGCAATAAACATATATATTGTCTTTTCTCTGATCAAAAAAGTCAATTTAACCATCTCAATAAGTTCCATCATCTTCA
Organism: Thermophis baileyi; assembly: GCA_003457575.1. Lineage (NCBI taxonomy): Eukaryota > Metazoa > Chordata > Lepidosauria > Squamata > Dipsadidae > Thermophis > Thermophis baileyi. Next base: position 2,969,225 of record QLTV01004445.1, read on the forward strand.
TTGACTATTACTCTATTGTGGATAGTGCCCAATCTTTCCATTTTGTGCATACAATAATCTCGCTGCAGTTATCATGTATAAAAACAAAGTTCCATGACTTTTCCAACTATTTGTCCATCAATCCCAAAGAAAAACCTTCTGGTCTTAATTGCATATTAATCTTTAAACTTCTATGAATCAATGTATGTATTTGAATCCTTCCCCCCCTTTTTATACATTCACCAAGCATGATAACATGTCTCTTCTTGTTGTTCACATTTCCTGCACAAATTTGTTATACATTCCAGACAATTTCTTTGGTTACATGTACCAATGGTACATCATTTTATACACATTCTCTTTATGATTAAGACATAGTGTAAATTTGAATCAACTACATATTTTCCCGTTGTTCCATCTGTACATTATAATCTAAGTTTTAGCTCACTTTATCATACATTCTTTCATTTGTCCTTCTGTTTCAAATTTCAAAAAAAGTGTATACATTTTAGCAATTACATGTTAATCATTTCTACCCAATTCTATTTCAAACTCAGTTTTACAATGTTCAGAAGCAAAGTTCTTTTGTCTACTTTAAATCTTTCTAATAATTCTAAATAAGTAAGCCTTTGTAATTATATACCTCTGCCACAAGCTCTTCATTTTATTTTACATTCTTCTTGACAAAATTCTAGTATCTCAGATTAAGTTAGTCATTTGTGTTTCCCCATTGTTTCTCATGTATAAAATGCTTCTTGTGCTGAGAGCCACAAACGTATTTTTGGACACAATCTGGGTTGGTATCTACCTATTCCATATTCTCAATATGGCATGTCTAACATAATGATTTTTAAAATCCACATTATTGTTGACTTTGTCATACCACAAATATCCATGCCACCTGAATCTCAAATCATGTCCTTCTATTCCAAGAGGCTTCTATTTCTCAGCAGCATCCATTTTTTCATCCAAATTAAACAGCAAGCTGCAAAATACAATTTCAAATCAGCCAGACCCAATTCTCCTCTTTTCTTTGCACCTTGTAGTTTTCTCCCTGCTACATAAAGCCCTCTGCCACGGGGTGAAATTCAAAATTTTTCCCTGCCGGTTCTGTGGGTGTGGCTTGGTGGGCGTGGCAGGGGAAGGATACTGCAAAATCTCCATTCCCACCCCACTCCAGGGGAAGCATACTGCAAAATCTCCATTCCCACCCCACTCCAGGGGAAGGATATTACAAAATCTCCATTCCCACCCCACTCCAGGGGAAGGATACTGCAAAATCCCCATTCCCTCCCCACTCCTGGGTGAAGGATATTGCAAAATCTCCATTCCCACCCCACTCTGGGGCCAGCCAGAGGTGGTATTTGCCGGTTCTCCGAACTACTCAAAATTTCCACTACCGGTTCTCCAGAACCTGTCAAAACCTGCTGAATTTCACCCCTGCTCTGCCACTGTTTAAATGGTGTATCAGTATCAATGTTGTATCAAAACAAATATTGTCTGAAACAAAAACATCATTCTAAGCAAAACATTCATTTTTATCAGAAATTCTTCCCAGTAATAACAGCTGTAGTTTCTCCCATCTTAACATGTCTTTTAACTTCATTTCATGTTTTAACATAGTTATTTTGAAATAACATACAATCCATATTTGTCATAGTGATGCCCAGATAGTTTACCATCTTCTCAATTTTAAAACCCATTTTATTTATTAGTTTATTTGACCTTCTATTTCAGGGGTGTCAAACTTGCGTCATCATGGCAGCGTCATGTGACGTATCGGGACTTTCCCCCCCTTTGCTAAACTTGGTGGGGGCGAGGCCAGCATGTGACACATCCGGCCCGTGGGCTGCGAGTTTGACACCCCTGTTCTATTTTCATATTTTTGTTAGCCTCTTTGTTAGCCTTTTTGTATTCTGCTTTTTAATCTTGAAATCTGCTAATGCACCAAATTCTTTTAATTTGCCCATTAAGGAGGGAGAGGAATATACTATATTAACAATGTGGGCATATAAAAAAGCATTTCATCAATATTATATAAAAAGTGACATCTCTCTAGAGAAAATAGATGAATATCCAAACCCCTAGGAGATACAAAAAGGAACAAGAAAAGGAGGCCCACTAACTCCTTTCTTATTTAGTTTGGTTTTTGAAATACTGAACAGATATATAAGACATTTTAGAGTGAAAGGAAGCAGTACAGGCTGCATTTCCATTTCAGAGGTAGCTCCTGTTTTTCTAAGGATATGTTTAACCGGCTAGTATAGTGCAAAAAAGGTAATTTGCAAAGGTTGTGCCAGAAAGACTATTTAGTTGTATGTGTATAGTTCTTGTCAGCAGAATAAGTATATGCCAAGTTTGTCAAGTTGCTGAAGGTTTGCATGAATTTGGGTTTCATATCTACCCTGCAGTTATCCTTAACCAAGTTTTTTTCAGCTGTCTTGGATGTAGAGTATTGTGTTCATCAAGCATGTCTGGGATCTAGTACTATTGTAAAAAATGTGGATAGTCTTTCAATAAACACTTTGTATTTCCATTGCCAGAAATAGCAACTGCCAAATGTTTTCTATAACCCGCTAAGAGTTTTTATGTTCTCACTTTTGGAAAAAAAATTTCCACCACTTTTCCTTACAAATTTCTGTAGCTCAGAAATATTCTTAAAGTCCCTTTGCACGCACTGCATACTTGAGATTTTCTGACAGATTTGCAATAATATTCACACTTGGATATTGTAAAGACTATTCCAAAGTCTTTATCTTTTTTTTCTGTAAGTACTTTATGGTTGATTTGGACATACATTGGGATTGTATTTTTGCTGAAATATTGAACTTCTTTCCATGTATATTGTAATTCATGAAGACTTAATGGAGTTAATTTTCTAGGAGTTTCAGTAAACTAAGCAGCAGAAACGCCTACTTTTAGTCCTAAGGCTTTTTATTTAATTATAGAAAAGACACAATCTTGGACTCCATTTACCATCAACCCAACTCCTATATTAGAAGCTTTTATCAAGTACTAAGTAGCTCATCATGGATAAGAAAGTTAGATTCTCCCAGAATCTCAATAGACAGATATATTGAAAGGAAAGTGGGTTAGGTTACATATTCTTGGTAAATAGATGTCTACTTTAGCATTCATAAGGAAGTATGTTATGACATGGCCTCTTGATCCCTCTGATCCTCTTTCTAATTGCCTCTTGAGGGAGGGGAGGTGTCATTTCTATTTGCCAGATAAGGACGACATGCCCAAATGTACTATACTGATTTGCAATCTACCATTTCCATTCCAAGACTCGAAAAATTCCATTACAGCTGTTCTGTTGAAAGATGCCTTGAAATTCATTCAGCCAAAAAATAGGATAAATAAACAATGTACAGCATTTCACAAAGATATAGAGATACATAAAATTGCAACAAATGTGATCAGAACCTGCAATTTTGCATGTTGTTACACATTTTCAATTCAATTTTTTCTTCTTGTCTTTATGGAGATTCTTTCTATATCCTTCTTTCTGGGAACAGTCTACACTTTTTCCTGGTTAATCATTCTTTTTAAAGTTTTTAAATTAGGAATTCAGCTTTCTTTTTGCACATTTAAATTTGCACTTTTAAATTGTTTTTGCAGAGGTTAAAGCTATCTACAAAAGGCTTTCCATTGATAATAGTATATGGTGCTTAAATATCTCTTTTTAAAATGATTTTAGCTTAATACAAATTCATTAGCATTAATACCCATATGTAGATAAATCGTCCTCCTTAATTTGTTTTTTCCCCCTTGTGTTTGATATTGCATTAGTTTGATTATTTTGCTCCATCTGTGCTAACATTTTTCTGGGTATAATCCAGACACCTAAAACACATTCTCTACCTTGTAACCTGTTTCTAACCTAAGGAATCAGAAAGGCAAGAATTACAATGTCAAAAATAGCAGACTCCCCTCCCCTCAGATTCTTGCAATGTGTAGAGAAGACCTACTTCCCACCCCCAATTATCACCCCTTCTAATATACATTTCTCTTTCCTACTTTCATCTTCTTGTCATATATGTTTCTTGAATCTCTTTTAGTTTTGCTGGGGCAGGATAATTATAACATAGCCACAAGGTAAAGGCCAACAGGCTTACTAAAGAATCAATTTTACAAGAATTTGAGAAATTTAGGTTAATTGTATGCAATGTGGCTTTAAATGTTAGTGAAATTTTTATTATGGTTGTGCAAGATTTTGTGATAATAAGTCTGGGAGAAAGCAATAGGAAAGATCATAACTATTGTCTAGACCCATCTGTCCTGGTTAATTCTGAACAAAAAAAAAAAATCTGCTTTGACCAGGGTGATGCCCAGTTGATAAATGCAAGGCTCTTCAAAGAATCTTCTTTCCTGAGTGGGGAAAATATTTCTTTTTAAATTCTACAAAGAAAAAGGCAATGGCAAAATAGCAAAGCACTATAACAATATTATTTTTAGAAGAGATTGAGCACTAGAGCAACAGGTTCTTTATATGGATGCCTAAAGAATGAGAAAGAAGTATTCTTGCATTGATTTTATTGATTTTCTGTCAATAAGGAATATATTTAAATCTCTGCATAACCATCCAGATTACTCAATTATTAGATGTCTTTCATGATAAATGTCCAACTTGCCTAGAATGGATAAGAAGGGGAGGAGAATGGAAAGAAAATTGTCTTTTCTTTTTAGAAAGCAAATATAGGGGTTTTTTTTGGCTCAAATTGTGTTGAATTCTTGATCCCAATTAGAAATATCATATTTCACTCCATCTCATGTTGCTATATTCTCCAGCAGAAATAGAATTCAACTATGTTTTTTCCTGTAGGAGAAGCAATGACTGGGAAGAGTACTCAAATTTGGGCAATTCATGAATTTTACAATTGAATAAAAGGTAAACAATTCAGTCCTATCAATGCAAGGATACATTCTTGATGGCAGAAAGATCAGTCAGTTGTCCCTTTTATTCTGTCAGTCACAAACTAACAAATAAGAAGAAATGTACTCAGGATTGTTCAATCCCATGGAAACTACAAAGATCATTTAATTACATAGTCTTTGGGGTATCATGGTGTATAGTGTGTTGATATTTTTTATGTGCAAATGTTGTTTTTTACATAAACAGCAAGCTTCTGGAACTTCTGAGAATATTTTTTTAAACAAAGCTTGTTGATAATATTGGTAAAAAGTTCTGAAATAAGTTTGAGAGCCTTCTGGGAAAGATTTCAAGCATCCCACACAGACCGCTTTCATCTACATACAAAATATTCTCCTTTGATCTGGTTCTTCAATCTTATTTGCTCCCACCCCAACCCCTTGCAAATATATCTATATTATGTTAAACTTTGAAAATAAATGCACATTTAATCCCATGTGACTAACTGACATAATTTTTTTCAATAGAATTTCTCATTGCTTATTAATAATAGCTTAGTTCTGCTTAAGATAGAAGTTTTGCTTATTGTTATAGGTAGTGGAGGATCTTTAAAATGTATAAAAATTAGTGATTAATTACTATAATTACACTCCTGATTCATCAACACAATGAACATGAATTTGAGCAAACTCCTGGAGAAAGAGGGGTGCTGGTGTGCTATGGTTCATGGGGTTGCAAAGAGTCAGACACAACTTAGTGACTGAACAACAACAACACACTCCTGATAACAGAATGCTTAATACCAAGATATCTGTAGGAACCACTTCTTCAGCTGACTCAATCCATCTAGTATATTCTTTCTTGGAGAAACTTCTGGATATTTCCCATTTTTATGTGAATGCTGTTTCTCTGCACTATTATCATAGAACAGTCATTAATTGCTTTTCTGAAGCAAGTTAAGGTAGAGCACTTCCAGAGAGCTTTGGGTGGTAGATGATTATGCTCTTTGGTTCTTATGATGATGCTCCAGCTTTAGTCATGTAGTTTTCTCCCCACAAATTACTGTGAATTTTTAAACTAATTTAAATTATTGGTGTTGAAATTCCTTTTGGTTTACCATGACATATTATTATATTTGCTTTGTGCTGGTCACTGCTATGATTTGGTTTTGACATGCAATGAATGACATAAAAGACAAATATATGCTAGATTGTATTCTAGACACAGATTATCTAAGAAATCAAATGGGATCATTTTAATAGCCTCTTTTGCCTTAACTTGCCACAAATTTGACTATTGGAGCCAATCTGGAAGGAGAAATCCTGGACCATGAAAATGTGGAGACTTTCTCTTCTGTAGATTTTGAATTCTTAATGTGTTATAAGAAAAGTATTTTAAATAAGGAATTGGACTGGCCAGTTTGAAACACAGGCTTCACAGAATTTATGCTTGAGGTTAAACAAAAATGCATCCCTTGGAAACATTTACAGATTATGTGATCTCTGACAAAGGTTTTATGGGCTTATACGGAGTGAAATATTACACAGGCAAGTGATTTATTATTACTGCCTTGGAAATACATACCACATGGTATCCATGGCTATCTTTCCTATCACTGAATATGTTGAGTATGTAATAATTTATTGGTATAATCTATCTACATGACCAGTTCAAAAAGTGCTTCTACTGTACTATATTGTAATATTTCTTTTGTATTCTGGCAAAGGCAATAAAGATTGTGCATTGGATGATTAGAGATGAAATTTAATCTATTAAATCATACTATTGTGATGAAGCATATCTGGCAAGGAATAAGATGTCAACTTGTTCTAGATGAGTTGCTTTCATACCTTAGTTTTGCTCCTAGGTGTTCCAGCATCTTTTAGAACTTGGAATGCTTCTAGAGCAGTGGTTCTCAACCTTCCTAATGCTGCGACCCCCACCCTGCTACCACGATCCCCTCCCCGCCCCCTCCCCACGCGTGCACGTTGCCAGTCACCAAGATGGCGGGCTAGCGCGCACTTAGGCGACCCCTGTGAAAGGGTCGTTCGACCCCCAAAGGGGTCGCGATCCACAGGTTGAGAACCGCTGTTCTAGAGGCTGGGGTGCTATAAGATTCAATTAAACCTGATTTCTAAGTCAGAGTTTGGGTAGACCTCTGTATAGACTTCTGAAAACCACTCAGAAACTTTGAAATTTTCATAAAGTTGCTATTATAATTTTAAATGACAAGACTCGTGTATTTTTGTTATTCCTTTATTACGTTTATTGTGTTATACTTCTGCTTTTCCACTTCCAGGTGCTTTTTTAAAGGATTAAATGCCTTATTTAAATCTCAAAATAGCTCATGGCCTTGCCAATTATAGGACAATATCTTTCTTTAAGGCAACGGTTATTTTCATCTTGTACATACTGTTGCCATCAAAGACACTAATGGCAATACACAGGATGACTTTCTTGATTTCATTGCCTAAACCTAGAAAATTAACTCATCTTCCTTTTGTTCTACATTCCACTAGCAATAATTGTTATTTTGAAACAAAGTATTTTAAATAAGAGATTAAACTGGACAACAATTTTTTTTCCAAAAGTTTTGCTTTCTGAAAAACATTCGGTGATTATGATAGACCTCTTCAAATCAAACACAAATATAATTTCAGAATGAGTGTATCACATGGGAATCTTGACAAATATGAAATGAACTTTTAATTACTATAATGTATTTAATCACATGTTTCTGACAAGGCTGCATGAGTTCAACAGAGCTAAAAGTGTTTGCTGCTGATTTTCATTTGTACTCAGTGTCTGATGCATCTCACTGCAGTGTCTTATAAGTGTCAGCAGGCACTGATGGATTTCAGTTGCCTTCGTATGCTTGTTCATTGTGACTGGTGAAAACTTTCACTGTGTTCATCACTGACTGCACCTAGATTTTGGGGAAAGAAGCACAAGTGTCAATGAAACTTTAGTGACATGTTGTACATAGAACAGAACAGAACAGAACTGGAAGGGACCTTGGAGGTCTTCTAGTCCAGCCCCCTGCTCAAACAGAAGAACCTATACAATTTCAGATAAGTGACTGTCTAGTCTCTTCTTAAAAACCTCCAGTGATGGAGCACCCACGATTTCTGAAGGCAAGCTGTTCCACTGGTTAATTGTCCTCATTGTTAGGAAGTTTCTTCTTAATTCCAAGTTTGCTTCTCTTTGATTAGTTTCCAACCATTGTTTCTTGTCCTGCCCTCTAGTTCTTTGGAGAATAATTTCATGGTCTTGTATTCTGAAAGAAGTTTGTCAACAAGCTGAATGTAGTTTGGTGCTCTGCAGTAGTGGGTTCTAAAACCCATTGCTACCGGTTTGCGTGAGCGCTTGCGCGCGTGTGCAACACTTCTGTGCAACACTTCTGCGCATGCGCAGAAGCATCCTGGGTGGGTGGGTGGAGCCTCCCACCGCCGCCGCTACCAGTTCAAAGAACCAGGCCGAACCGGGAGCAACCCACTGCTGATGCTCTGTCATCGCCAAGAAAATTCTCAATGATATCCTTGAATGCTTCCTAGATGATTTTCTCTGGCCTCACTAACAGATCTTCAAACCGTTTGTCATAGATGACATATCCGATCTGTTGCCCAACAAAAATGCCTTCCTTAATCTTGGCATCAGTTATTCTTGGAAACATTGGTCTCAAATAATGAAAATCTTCACCTTCCTTGTTCATCATTTTCACAAAATTTTTCATCAGTTTGAGTTTTATGTGAAGCGGAGGCCAAAATATCTTTTCAGGTCAACAAATGGTTCATGTGCCACATTTCTCTGTCCTGGAACCAAATTCTTTTGAAGTGGCCATTTCTTTTTAATGTAATGTGACTTTTGCATATATCTAAGTTGCATTTCAAACAGCAGAACCACTACCTTTAGATCTCCACAGATATTCAAATTGTACTTAGTGTACTGGATGTGTTTCAACAACAGTTCTATGTTTTTGTAGGTTTCTTTCATGTGTGCAACAGGTACCGAAGGGTGTACATTGCCATTGTTTATCAAGACAGCCTTGAGGCTTTACTGATGACTCTGTAAAGAGATGCATGCTATTGAGTCAGGCTCACAACCCAAAGCTGTGAACAAGCTGTCAATGTCAGCACAGAAAACAAGGTTGTTAACCTGTGGAAGAAATTTGTTAAATTGCCTTGGAGGCTTTAAAAGACAGAAATTTTCATACCTGGTGATAGCAAATACCATCCTTGCAGTCTTGAACCTAGTAGTTCTACTTTTGATTTTGACAAATCTAAGTCCCTGACCAGGTTGTTTAATTCTGATGGTGTTATGAGATGAGGCTCACTAGACGTACACAATTCAAAATCCGGATTATTGTCACTGTCCGTACCTGGGGGATGCTTTGTAGCATCTTAATCTGTTTTGTGTAAGCTCCATTCTCCGGCGGCTTCAGTACTAGCAGATTGTCATCATGTGGCACTGGTCTCATGGCAGATTGGGATATTTAATTGATTTCCAAGTTTTAGCAGAGAAACCAGCAACATTAGTCAGACAAGACTAACAGTCTATCATGTGATCATTCTGTTCTCACCATATCATCAGGACAGCAAAGAGGCATTGGCTTTCAAGTTCCTCTCTAAACCAAGCTCTAAGACGAACAGCACATCTTGCACAACAAATGCAAGGAGCCCAGACCTTCTCTTAATTACCAATCTTACAACCCAACTTCATATGCTTTCTTACGTCCAGTCATGGTGCATGTTTGAAGATAAACCATGTACTTGCCACATATGTAGCAGAACGTATCGTGGCTCTTCCAACATTGGCAAGACATTTCTGCTGCCGCCAATCATCCTACAGCAAGTCTATAACTGGGTTACTTGTTATTTAAATTACATGTACATGCTATGCCTTGAAACAATCGCATCAAAATACATGGAAACTGATATCAACAAAATGAGTAGCATTTATATCCTTTCCGGGGAGCATCCGTCCAGCCTAAGCATGCCTAGGCATGCCCAAAGTATATCAGTTCCACAAATTTTATACAATATGCCCTAAATGCATGCCTGGACAAGCATGAGCTAAATGCAATATCTTATAACACAAGTGAAAATTAATAAACTTAATATATATATAAAGAGAATTTGCAAAAACAGAAGGTTTCTGTAAAATGGTACAAGATAGGTTAAATTATAGGTTATTTTCATAATTAACAGCCAAAAATCTATAAGATGCATCCAAAAGTGTTCAGGAAGCAAAATCTTTGTTGTCAAGTGACTTTTTAAAAAAAATTGTGCGTTTTGTTACTCTTTTTAGATTGTCGCTAGGTTTTTATATTTCTTTTTGGTAAGCTGCTTGGAACAATTCCTTTTATGGAAGGAATATAGAAATATCTTCAGTAAGTAAAATGAAGTATTTGGGGAATACATCTGCAAGGCACTGTTCAAAGCTCATAACATCTCTTGTTTTGATGCACTTCTGAGAAAGAGGGAAAAAAGCAAGGGGCTTTCCCAGGCTTTGCTTGCAGTTCCAATGCACTGAGAATTGATAGCTTGCCCTTCTCTTTACATAGACTCCACAGGTCATGAAGAAGAGAAGGTCTGATAGTGCTTTATCTGGGATTACAAGCCTTTGATTTGTTACTCCTGAGCAAATCATTACTTGAATGAAAAGCAAGCTGGTTGTAAACGATATTTGCCTGGTGACTTATGTGCCTTAAACTATCAGATCTGACATAGGGTCACAACCCAATGCCAGCACAGATATGAGATGCAGGGCTATTTACCATTATCACTGAGGATCCCACAGAACTGGCAATGTGTTCTGAACTTGCAATTAGGTAAAAGAAATATTTTCCCAACAACTTTATATACTGGCTTGACATATCAGTGAAGTGTATATATTCCCTTAAGGAAAGGTACCTGTATCGGGCAGATAATCAGTGTGGACAGACTGGTTTCATGTTGCAAAAAAACATGGCTCACTTAATCATGATTTATTGCATAAGCCCCATTTGACTGAATTTATACAATACAATAAGCTATAAAGAAAGTTTTCCAACATCTCAAATGCTAGGTTCTCACTAGATAGAACTAATTATAGTTTGGTATATTGTGTATACGTATTGTGTATAAGTAACGGGGTGAGCTCCCGTTACTTGTCCCAGCTTCTGCCAACCTAGCAGTTCGAAAGCACGTAAAAAATGCAAGTAGAAAAATAGGGACCACTTTGGTGGGAAGGTAACAGCACTCTGTGCGCCTTCAGCATTTAGTTATGCCGGCCACATGACCATGGATACATCTTCGGACAGCACTGGCTCTTCGGCTTTGAAACGGAGATGAGCACCGCCCCTAGAGCTGGAAACGACTAGCACGCATGTGCGGGGGAACCTTTACCTTATATTGTGTAAACTTGGTGAAATTGGTCCAATTGATTGTAAACCTGTACAGAAGTCAGACTTCCCCAACTCAGTCTGTAATTGGATTCATTCCTGCCTTTTGTTTAGAAGCTCAAGGCAAGATATAGAGGATGGACTTCTCCAACTGATCATTACTGCAACAATCTGGTAAAATAGGTTGAACTGAAGGACTAAGACTGGCCCAAGTTCATTCACGGTGCATCATTGGTGGGCCCTGACTTGCACCTGAGCTGAGCCTCTCTGGTCTAGGAGCAATGAATAATGAATATAAGTTCCCATGGTCTCTTTGAACTGCAAGCCCCATAGTTCTCAGCCACCAAAAGGCCAACTGTAAGAGAAGCCAAAAACATCTCAAAAAGACAATAATACATAGTAATCCCTAATGAAACTAATAACGAAGGCTCTCTGAATTTTTCTCCATTAATGTCATCACTTATACATGTAAGCCACCCATCCACCCTCTTCTCTGCTGCAGCCTGTTTGCTTGGGGATGGGGAGGACGAAGAGCAGTAAATTGAGCACAACTGATGCAGAAAACAGTCCTGCTAAAATGCCATGAGATGGGGAATCGCCCACCATTCTTTCATTTTCATTTCAAGTGCTACCATTGCAAACTTAATTATGAGCTGAATGCTTGATGGTTCCCTTAGATCGGGGATAAATGATAAAAGTGACCACATGCACTTTCCAGCCCTATTTGGCAGCTTCTTCATATTGCACATCAAGACTTAGCAATGCAGTTTCTGTGGAAAAGTGAAGCAAAATAGTTTTCCATCAATAAAAGATGCATATTTTACTTTAAAAAGTCCCCTCCCCAAAGTACCGATCATGTTAGTCGCCATGTCCCCAATGGGACTTAAAAAAAATTGCAGTATAGATTGGAAAAATTTATCCATTCCTGCCTTATAGAATGAAGAAACAGCTAACTTCTCATGAACACACCCGAAGCCATTTCTTCCAATTTTGCTGTTTTCCAGAGTAACAGAAGCATCTTTGCATGCCAGTTGAAACATACCAGCAATCCTTAGAAATGCACAATGATTTCAAGAGGGAACCAGCAACATCAAATATTAGCTCTCCAAGCTATAAGTATCAGACATGCAGTTTTCACTTGTGAGGGAAGAACAATCTTTGGGTGCTTTCTTCATTCATCTACATATTCAAAGACAGTTTCCCCAACCTAAAGCTTTCTCTCTAAGATGGCATTTTGGACATTGAAATCTAATATTTTAGTAGGTACCGTGCTGCAGAAAGTTTTCTGGGTGGATGGAGGTTTTGCTAAATTAGCATCCTTCTCCTTCTTGCTGGTTTCCTTGAAAGTAAGTTCCACTGAGACCAGTAGTACTTAACTCTCAGATAATGGGGCATAGCAGCTTTGAAAATCTATCACAGGCAATTCGTTCAGTTCAGATTAAGCATGCTGTGCCTATTATGATACCATCTTTGAATTCTTGAAAAAATATGAGTAAAAGCTGTAAAACTACAAGTTTTTGAACACACAATTGAGCACTAAGACTTCACAAAAAGCTTCCATTTATTTATTTATTTATTTATTTATTGCTCCCCTGTCATTCCTTTAATCTGATTTACTTCTACGATGATCGGTACTTTCAGTTCATATTAGCAGCCTTCTCAAATGTTGAAAATAGTAATCCAGCCTTGTTTTTGTCTTAGTTCCCTTTGAAAAAGTTTGAAAGAATTGAAGAATTGGAAGAAATTATCAACTGAAGATAAATGCTAAGAGCTAAAAGAGCAATTGGCGGTTTCTGTACACAGGGAGAAAGGCGGACGGTTTTGGCTTTTCACATCTGTTCCTCACTGGCATATAATTTTGCCTTGGATGCTAAAGAAAAAGCTGCTTCAGTGCACACGATCCATGAAGTCTACAGAGCGCCCTGTGGGGTTTTTACATTGGAGAAGCATTCATGCTATGCTCACAAAACCATTACAACTCAATCGTTTCTGTCCAAACTCCTGTGCTTTTGTCCTTTACCCCCACAAATCTGTGAAATAATAGCTTTGAAAGTTATTTTTATAGCTCATGTTTAACAATCCATCCAATTGTCCTTGTAGTTATGATGATTCCATAAATGTTTGCTTTGAAAATAATGTCATTTGGGCCAGTCAGAATTGATAGCATGGCAACAACTCTGCTAAATCACCTATAGTTTATAAACTGATGTAAATTCATGCGTATTGCTAAATCATATTTTGTGTGGTATCTGAATATGGCCATAGATTTGATAAAGATAATTCCTAGAATTTTAAAATACTGGGAAGCTTTTTTTCTTTCACTTGAAGTGGGTCTTTTCCCTGTGTATAAAACATCTTGCACAAATATTTGGATAATGCCTCCTGTGTCTTATAGTTGATATTCAACAGCATGCTTTTATGCCATTATAAATTCTACTATGGTGGAATAGTAGAGCTTAAAGACAATTTCTGAAAGTTGGAAGAACCTCCTCAGTATCAATTTCTAGAATTTACCATCTAAGATTGATTAGAATCCTTGCTATGTTGTGCTTCTAACACATTGCACTGTCTATTTTATAGTAATAATGGAGATGAAAATCTTCTATTAGCATAGAAGAGAGCTTTCTTCACATCTCTTTATGCCATTGATTAGGTCCTAGGTTCCAAATACTATTCAGTCAGGCTCACAGAGTTTCCCCTACCTGCATCATAGCCAACTTCCAACTCCTCTATTGTTCTCAATTTAGAAAAAAAAAAGATTCCCTCAGATCAGGCTCAATGCCTGGATATTTCTGATTTGCCATTTCCTTTTTCAAAAATTCCTTCTCCCCCCCCCCCTCATCCAGCAAACCTACAATGTGTGCAACATATTTATGGCATCTCAACCAAGTGCCAAACTCATCCAACTCTGCATTATTTTCTGAGATAAGGGAAGAATTGCTAACATATAGAATATGGAGCCCTCCATCCAGGGGTGAAATTCAGCAGGTTCTGACAGGTTCTGGAGAACTGGTAGTGGAAATTTTGAGTAGTTCGGAGAACCGGCAAATACCACCTCTGGCTGGCCCCAGAGTGGGGTGGGAATGGAGATTTTGCAATATCCTTCCTCCAGGAGTGGGGAGGGAATGGGGATTTTGCAGTATCCTTCCCCTGGAGTGGGGTGGGAATGGAGATTTTGCAGTATCCTTCCCCTGGAGTGGGGTGGGAATGGGGATTTTGCAGTATCCTTCCCCTGGAGTGGGGTGGGAATGGAGATTTTGCAGTATTCTTCACCTGCCATGCCCACCAAGCCATGCCCACAGAACCGGTAGGGAAAAATTTTGAATTTCACCCCTGCCTCCATCAGATTAAAAAAATATGAACACCAGGGAAATAAAGATGGGTTACACAAGAAAGGTACTTATTTTTTTATAATGACATAGTCACATGAAATAAGAAATTCAGCAGGAACTATATATGATGTTTCACCAGCACAAAAAAATCCTGCAAATGTATATAACTTCAGCTGTCATAATCCCAAAACATTATTACTATTTCTCCAAGGCACTAAGTTAGAGAAGGTTGTAATATATTATAGATTGGTAGAATTTCAGAGATATTCCTTGAGGGAAAGTGCCCTCCACTCCACCTATGCTTCAAACCATATCAACATTATTTCTTAGCATTATTCACTGGTTTTTAGATGGTTCACTGGTTCAAACAACTGAAACAAGTTTATTTGTAGAGAACAATTTAAAATCCCCGTGCATGTGTGTATATATTTGTGATCATTTTATCTGTGCTGAATACTGTTTGATCATTTAGATAGCACAGCAGTATTAAAAAAAAACCCATAACCTCTCTCTCTCTCTGTATGCATGTATGTGTATGTATATATAATAAGAATCGCTTTTCAAATCTGCCACATGTTTTAAGATTTACTCTTTAACAAGAAAGATTATGCACCTTTTTGAGACCTCTGCCTTTTGTACTGAAATCCTTTTAATACTCCAACACTAAGACCTACTATCTTTATTGAAATTGAGCATCAGTGGATATCATATTGTTAGTGACATTTAAGCAAGATCAGATGTGTTGATATATTGCTGAAAGAATCACTGTTCCAACCCTAGACAGCTGGATTACTCTGGTATAACACAGTGCCGTTTTCTGAAAGCAGGCTAGGAGGCCACAAGGCTTTTCAGTAAAAAAGTGTTATTAGAATAGAATGCACACTGATAAACTTTGTTTGGGGCAAAAGTTTATCTAAAATTTCTTTTCCATGCTTTTTGTAGATGCTCTAAATGCTAAGGTGGTTTCTGTTTTTGTATACCCCTGTTTCCCCCAAAATAAGACATCCCCTGATAATAAGCCCAATCGGGCTTTTGAATGCATGGCAATAAGGCCAAGCACTTATTTCAGGGTTCAAAAAAATATAAGACAGGGTCTTATTTTTGGGGAAACACGGTACTATTTTTCACTTGACATATTTGATTATGATAAAGTTTGTTCTCATGCAGGCAGGGGTGGGCTGCTGGGGGTTCACAGGGGTTCAGGAGAACCTCTAGCTACGATTCTGTGCAGTTCAGAGAGCCCCCAAATCCCACTCCCGCCCCTCCCAGGAGTCCCCACGTGGCCCGTTTTGGATGCAGGTAAGTGCAGGGCGCACGGGGAGGTTCGGGGAGGGCGAAAAACGGGCCTACCGGAAGTTCAGGAAGGCCAGAAATGGGCCTCTGGAGCCTGGGGAGGCCGTTTTCACCCTCCTGGAGGCTCAAGGAAAGCCTCTGGAGCCCGGGGAGGGCAAAAACACCTCCCCGCCATGGTGCAGGAGGCTGACTAGGCCACGCCCACCATGGCCATGCCCACCATGGCCACGCCCACCCAGCAACCGGGCAGAGAACCCCTTGCTAAAAATTTTGAAGCCCACCCCTGCATGCAGGCAATGACTCTTTATGGACTCGATACATTTTCTGCACTTGTACAACACATGGCTCCTTAAATGAACAAAAATGCTAAGTCACAAATGTAATAACTAAAGTTTGTAATTGATTTGGTCAAGCACGTTGGATGAATGTGGCCAATATCTTATTCTACTTCTCAAGGTGATGATTAAAAGTGCTTCAGGAAAAGAACAATTTCCAGTATAGAATCAATACGCATCTAGATTGATACTTTAATATGTATTTATCAGGTAGGGGGAAGATAAAACCAGAGACTGGAACACTGGAACAAAGCAGTCTGGAAGCCTGCATAACTTGATACTAATCAATAGGAAAAATTTAATCAAGAAAGTGAAAGTAATACTACCATGTTTCCCCGAAAATAAGCCCTCCTCCGAAAATAAACCCTTCCCCAAAAATAAGCCCGAAAATAAGCCCTCACCCGAAAATAAGCCCTCCCAGAAAATATTGAAATGCATGCGCAGCCGGTCCCCATCATTTCCTCTGGTTAGTGTTAGGGAGACAGAGCAGGAAATCAGGTAAGACCGCAAGAGGATCCCCGTGTTGCTCCATGCACCCCAAAATAATAAGACTTCCCCAAAAATAAGGCCAAGCGCTTATTTCGGGGTTCAAAAAATATAAGACAGGGTCTTATTTTCGGGGAAACACAATAGAACTGGGAGAAAACTTGTAATGTTGGCATTCACTTACTTTGAGGTGACTTGTTTAACCTAAATTCATTTTGAATTTTATTTCTGTCATTTGTTACATATTCCTTCCCTATTTTCTGTCATTGAATATCTGATAAGCATTCCCATGCTTATTTGGTAAAATATTAGTAAAATATTATAATATTGAAAAGTAGAGTTACTTTTAAAAAGTAGACTCAGGACTCAGTAGACTTCAGACTGAATTTGTAGGACCCCTATCAATCTCTGCCTTATTGATGAGATCTATTGATAGCATTCCTTGAATATGATTTCCAAGCCAGCTATATGTATCCTCTTGCTTTTCATATCATCCAGTCTGTACTTAATTACCTTGCTGATATGACTAGCATGAAGTACCTTGTGAAATGGTTTCCAGAAGCAAGATACATGCCTACAGCATTCCTACAATCCCCACAATGAAGTTCTGTGATGAAAAAATGAGGTGAGACTAGATGACTTTGGGCAGTTACTGCATTGTTTCAAGTGCTCTCAGATCCGTCTTTTTATGATCTGTTCTAGAAACCTCTCAGCAATCATTATCAAACTGAACGGCTTCCATGGGTTCCAGGATTTTCCTTTTTCTTGGATAAACATAGGGACAGCATTTGTTCTCCTCCAATTATCTGGCATTTCAACTGTTCTCCAAAATTTCTCAACAAAAGTTCATCCAGACCATCAGCAAGTTCTTTCAGTATTGTAGTATGTAGTTCCTCTGGTCCCAGGCATTTCAGCTCATGCCAAGTAAATAATTTCAAGATTCAGTCTCTCTCTCTCTCTCTCCCACCACCCCATTTTTCTTGTTCTTCACCACAGAAAAATGTATGATACAACTCATATCTTTTTTCTTTTATTTTGGATAAGACTAGGTAAATATATCCTGTTCAGCCATCTCAGCCCCTGTGAGGCTTAATTTTCCTGATACAATGCCATTTCCAGCCATTATTCCTGTATACTGTATATGTTTCTCTTTTCCTCTTCCATATATGTGCTTTTTGTTTAGTTTTCACATTGTTTCTATGCTTTTTGCACAGTCGTATTGAATTCTTTTGTTGTCCTTCAGATACTCTCTCAGAGGAATTCTTCTCAATAATTAGTATTTAGGAACTCTCATTATGTATATTTTACTGCTGTGTAAAATTTTAATTATGATAAATGAAAAAGCACAAATGCCAGTTTGCTAGATAGACAGGCCTTTATTTCTCTACATACCCATAGATATGTTATGAGTGCCAAATCAACTCAGATTTTTCAATCGAGGCAGAAATGACCAGCCTCAAATTATCTCACTTAGGGTACATCTTGAGAACGTAGCTCTGTGGAGAATGCTGTAATGTTGGAAGAGGTGGAAAGAAAAAGAAGGGGTCAATCAGCAGCAAGGCAGATGGGTTCAGTTATGGTGATAATGGATACACCATTGAAAGAGTTGAAGGATCAGGTTAGGAACAGATAATCATGGAAAAAATCTATGTGGTCAGGAAGGGTCAATACCAACTTGATGGTATACAATGAATGAATGAATGAAAGATAGATAGATGATAGATGATAGATAGATAGATAGATAGAATAGATAGATAGATAGATAGATAGATAGATAGATAGATAGATAGATAGATAGATAGAGAGAGAGATATATAGATAGATAGATAGAGATATAGATAGAGATATAGAGATATAGAAGATATAGATATAGATGATATAGTTATATATAGATGTAGATGTAGATGTAGATGTAGATATAGATATACTGTAGAGATAGATAGATAGATAGATAGATAGATAGATAGATAGATAGATAGATAGATAGATAGATAAAATTGTGAAATCTTGTGAGATCACCAAATTTCAAGACATTTCACCTTTCTCACTTTGAAAAAGACATTTTTTTAAAAAAATGGGGGGGGGATGTCCATATCTGTATCTGAATGTCTCACTTTGTTCCCCCCCTAATAATTTATAAAAATACTTTCCCCTCAGAGTAGTGTAATTACATTATGATTATTATTCAAAAATGTGTTTTATGATAACCAAAATTAAGGGCAAAATGTTTTCCTAGTTCAAACAAAAATCTTTTTTCTGCAGTAATGAGTCATCTAATAATTAAACAGAGAGGCTACTTGGATTATTCCTCCTCTCCATATTTTCCTTTTGGCAAGCTGATCAGTTAAATTATCAAAAGAAATTAACCAAAGAAATTGAATCGTGTGCTGAGAAAATAGTACAGTACTGTAGGTTCTTAGACATTTTAGTCTTCTTGTAGTTGTTAGGGAAATCTTGGGCAGAAAAAAATGGATTGCATTACTCAAATAAATGCAGTTCTACTACAAATTTTCCATGTTTTTACCTAAGCATTAGGCTTAATTTTGACTGTGAAGAGGTTTACCTTGGACTAGCGATTCTATTGCAGAAATGAAACTGTTTCTTCTAATTCATTCATATGGCTTTTTTCATAGTGGTTTATCTTTGAGAAGAGCCACAAAATGCATCCATGTTTCTGGGCTACTTTGTCTTCTTGACTGTCTCACCTTTGCATTTCTGGTCAAACCTGACTATGTTTAAAAAAAATATTAAAAAGGTTAATAATTGATGCATCAATTTTCATAAGAAGAATTACTTGAAAACAATACAATTTGTTTTGAGTATGAATCAAAGCCTATTTGAGTAGGAATTAAACTATTAGAATTTCTATCCTGATAGTAAATCTTCCTTACAAAGAAACATGTCATCTCACTCTTGCTGGCATAAACAAGTACTGATTCCACAATGTCTATATAATACCAGGAGTTTTAAAAGAAAAGGGGATTTTTTTAAAAAGGTAGGATGAGTAAAAAGATAGACTACTGCAAAGCTTTCTCTTTGGTTAGCCAAAAACATTTAAAGCATGCAGTAAGATAGGATCAATTTAAAAGGCATGCAGATAGCAAGAAGATTGGCTCTAATTTTACACAGGGATTATGGCAGCCTGTGTTCAAAAGAGGTAATTTGAAGTATGATGACTTGGCAGGGAGGGAGCTAGTAAACCAGATAGTGGTGGGAAATAAAGATGAAAGAAAAGAAAAAAAAAGAAATTCCTTCAAGCATTTCCTGTTTTTCAGGAAAATGGTCCTCTCTTTTTCAGGCTTTGATTCTCAAGAATAGATTGAAATTTAAGTTTATAAAAGAAGACATTTAACAATGTCCCTTCTTTGGTTTTTCTGGGAATTTCAAATTCATACAGACACAAAAAGAAAAGCCTTAACTGAGGATGATTGGAAAAGTAAAGTAAAGTGAACTAGAATTGAGGTCTGTTGTTGCTGGAACTTAATCTACACAGAATTCAGCATCTTAAATCATCTTTGTTAATTATACCACAGTTGGCTTGGTGTTGTCACAGTCAACATCAAGCCAAAAACTAGGATTTACTAATCACAGTGTTTGGATTTCTGCAGAATGCCAAGGCAAAACCCAGATTACATTATAGGTCACTATGATATGGGAACTAAGCTATTGTCTCTATAGTACTTCAGCAATCAGAGACAGTTTAGTGGACTTCATTGGTCATTCCCTTGGATTAAATAAGCACTATTTGATAGTAGGCAGAGAAGTGTGCCTTTCATAGGACCTGTATCTTTGCTTTGTCTTTCCAGAGGCCTGTGCTTTGTCACAGAGAGTATACTGAATTAATCAAAAGATCATTCTCAGTCCCTCAGTGTCCTGTTGTAGATTCACTTCCACAGCAACTACTATTGACACACACACACACACACACACACACACACACACACACACACACACACACACACACACACACACACACACAAAAAAAGGTGTCTATTACATATAAATGTAGTATTACATGGCAGTGTAGCCTTATAGGAATTGGTAGCCCAGGGAAAAACCAGAAGGTTCTTGCCAACACCCTGAAATTGATGGCCTGGATGGCTTGGATAGTTCATTCCACAGAGCAAATAGCTTCAGGTCAATTTAGAATCAACCCATAGAGAAAGGATGAAATCCCTCTCCATTATTGTCAACCGTATCAATAAAGGAAATTAGAAACTAAGCAAGCTATTTGTGTAAATTACTTCAATGGGTTAATATTTCTAGGCGTAGAAACCCCCAGTCTGTCTTGATTCTCCAGTCTTCCCTTCCCTTTCAAACATTTCTTGACATTGGAGAAAGTAGAGATGTTAATTAATTCCTCCCTAACTGTGTCAATGTTCTGATACACTGAATAACAGCATTACAAAACTATGATGTATGGGCCACCAAAGGGAGAATGCTATGCAGTATGTCAGTGAATTAGGTCTAGCTGTTTGAAATGTGGAATTCAGAATGATTTAAATTCGGGCTGTTGTAATTTTTTTTAAAATCTGTGAAATATTTAAATGTGAAATTTACTATTTCTGACAGGAAAACACTAAGCAAAAATAGAACTGAGAAAAAAGGATTAGGTGTGCTAATTATCCACCTCAACTTCTTTTATTGCTTCCTTTTACAGTTTAATCTAGACCTGCCAAGCACTTAATGCTTTCCAGGTGCAGGGCCACAAAAAAGTTCTTGGTTGTGGACAGGAGAGTGCTATTCATGAGAATAAGATATAGTAATGTTACAGAGTGTAAATAAACAGAGAACATCATTGGAATGGTATATGATTTCCTAATGTATTCAGTAATAAAAGAAAAGAAAAGGAGAAGGAACAGGAATGAACCCAGGTTAGTCAGAATGTACACTCTTTATCCCAAGTTCCACCAAGCACAGCCCATTGGACCAAGTCTAGTCCTCAATCCCTCCCATGCAGCTAAATGTCATACTGACAGCCTGACCAGCACACTTATACAGTATGTCACAGAAGTGAGTACACCACCTCACATTTTGTAAATATTTAAGTATATCTTTTCATGTGACAACACTGATGAAATGACACTTGGCTACAATGTAAAGTAGTGAGTATACAGCTTGTATAACAGTACTCACTTTTGTTGCCAGCAGTTTAGACATTAATGGCTGTGTGTTGCGTTATTTTGAGGGGACAGCACATTTACACTGTTATACAAGCTGTATACTCACTACTTTACATTGTAGCCAAGTGTCATTTCTTCAGTGTTGTCACATGAAAAGATATACTTAAATATTTACAAAATGTGAGGGGGTGTACTTACTTCTGTGACATACTGTACATACTTATGTATAAGGAGCTGTGGTGGCGCAGTGGTTAGAATGCAGTATTGCACACTAATTCTGCTGACTGCCAGCAGTTTGATTCTCACCGGATCAATTTTGACTCAGCCTTCCATCCTGCTGAGGTCAGTAAAATGAGGACCCAGTTGTTGGGGGCAATATGCTGACTCTGTAAACCAGTTAGAGAGGGCTGTAAAGCGCTATGAAGCAGTATATGTCTAAGTGCTATTGCTATTGGGATAAAAATAGGCACACTAGTGCAGCAGTCCCCAACCTTTGTGGCTTGGCGGCCCGGCTGGGGTGGGAGAGAGGAAGCAGGCCATGTGAGCAGTGGACTGGCATGCAGCTCGATTTGCATGAGCAGCGGGCTGGTGTGCATGTGCATGCACATGCATGTCTGTACGTGCTAGCCCACCGCTCACGTGAGTTGAGCTGCATATACATGCATGCCAGGGGTAGGTTCTAACTTACCTCACTGTCGGTTCGCTTCCTGCTGCGCTGCATGGGCGCGCCTCATGGGCGCACACGCGCTGTGCCAAAAGATCCGAAAAAAATTTCCCCCCAAAAAAGCCGGAAACAAGATGGCGCAGTGCCAGAAACTCGGCTTCTGTGCATGCACAGAAGAAAAAAAACCCGGGAAAAAATCCCCCCCAAAAAATAAAATTCCCCCCAAAAAAATAAAAAAAAAAGATGGCGGCGCCCACGGACCGGCACCCACAGAACCGGGTCTGTGACATCACGGCGGCGCCCACGGACCGGCACCGACAGAACCGGTTCTGTGACATCACTGTGACATCACCAGCGGGTTGCTACCGGTTCAGGCGAACCGGTCCGAACCGGGAGGAACCCACCTCTGATGCATGCGCACTGGCCCGCCACTCGCACGGCCAGGTTGCAAATAGGTCACAACCCGGTAATGGGCCACAGCCCAGGGATTGGGGACCTCTGCGCTAGTGTACCCCAGTCAGAGCAAAAGAACCATCACAAAATCAAATCAGGGAATATTGGTAAGGCCACACTTGGAATACTGCATTCAGTTTTGGTCACCACGATGTAAAAAAGATGTTGAGACTCTAGAAAGAGGGCAGAGAAGAGCAACAAAGATGATTAGGGGCCTGGAGGCTAAAACATATGAAGAACGGTTGCTGGAATTGGGTGTGTCTAGTTTAATGAAAAGAAGGACTAGAGGTGACATGTTAGCAGTGTTCCAATATCTCAGGGGCTGCCAGAAAGAAGAGGGAGTCAAACTATTCTCCAAAGCACCTGCGGGCAGGACAAGAAGCAATGGGTGGAAACTAATCAAGGAGAGAAGCAACTTAGAATTAAGGAGAAATTTCCTGACAGTTAGAACAATTAATCAGTGGAACAACTTGCCTCCAGAAGTTGTAAATGCTCCAACACTGGAAGTTTTAAAGAAGAAATTAGATAACCATTTGTCATAGGGTTAAGTTGTAAAATCTCCATTCCCACCCCACTCCAGGGGAAGGATACTGCAAAATCTCCATTCCCTTCCAATCAGCTGGGACTCGGGAGGTAGAGAATAGATGGGGACGGGGCCAGTCAGAGGTGGTATTTACTGGTTCTCCGAACTACTCAAAATTTCCGCTACTGGTTCTCCAGAACTGGTCAGAACCTGCTGAAACCCACCTCTGGGTTTCCTTCCAACTCTGTTATTCTATTCTATTCTATTCTATTCTATTCTATTCTATTAATGAAGACAGAAAAAGACTGACATGGTGTAATTTACAGCATGATGCTGGAATGTTTTAAATAAGCATATTTCTTATTATTTATTCCTTCTTACCAGGTCAACATGCTAGTCTGCTATCTATGGTTGATGAATATACAGAATTTGGTTTAGGGAGCCCCAGGTTCCTGATTAATTCTTCTGTCTGTTGACTCTCAGGGTCAACTCAGCTTGCTCTAAATGTTTTCACAAGGGCACTTTAAGCAATTCACATGTGGAGGGAGGGGAAATCTCATAGATTTGGTAGTGAATGCAGATCATATGTATATTAGTGTGTGTGTGTATACCTTTTACCACTACAAAGCTAGGAATCTTTCTGAAAATCTATAAGGAAAGCAAGGAAAGCAAAATAGATATATGTTCTTCATATTTTTGATTTGAAAAATTAGTTTTAACCTGGTTATTTGTCTCTAGAGTTTGATTATTAAGGATGCAAACAATTGCAAAAGTTTTGTCAGAATGCACTACCCATGCAAATTTCCTGAAAAAGAGACAATATATCACCCATTACAGTAAGCACCATACTGTATTTTTTGGGAGAACAATTTGAGCATTAAGCCCATAATTCATTTAAAGCCAGTTCATGTTTTTATCCCACTGGTGAGCAATTTGGGGTAGCAAAGAAGCAGGGCTGTGCCTATGGAGGCTTTAAAAGTTAGGCAGGAGTTAAGAGGAAGAGGAATGGGGAATATGTGGCTCTCAAGAAGTTGCTGAGCTACAGGTCCCTACATTGGTTATGCTGATTTGTGATTGATGAGTTTATCTTTTACCCCAACTGTTGTTTTTGTGTATGTTGTTTTTCTGTTTTCTTTTAATATTAACCACCCTGAAGTGATGAATTTAAGATGTGCAGCCATATAGGCAGGCAGGCAGGCAGGCAGGCAGGCAGGCAGGCAGGCAGGCAGGCAGGCCTTTATCTGGAGGACAACAAGTAACCCCTCTCTTCTAAAAACTACAATGAGTGACATGGTATTTTGTAGACCAGGTGGCTCTAGCAGTCAAAATACTAGAGACTATAGGAAGTTGGGCAGTTTAATGGAGTGCTTTTTACAGTGTACTGATTGCAACTATATAGCAATGTGGATAACTGACCAAAGAGAAGATAGTTCAGGTCTTTTACTCCATTGTGGAAGAATTGGATATTTATTAACCCTTTCTCTCCCTTTCTGAACCCAAGAAAAGAAAAATATTGGAAAGCTAAAGAGAGGACCAAGTGAAGGACATTGTGAAATCAGGAGTGAAAAACCTGCAACTTTAAGATCGCATGCAGCTTCATCTGAATTTTATGGAGATCTCAGCTCGATCAGTTTGGGTCTCCAACAAAAACGACCTGCCCCTTTCTTAGCAGTTTACTGGTGATCTAGTGGTTAGAAGGCAGTATTGCAGGAAAACTCTGTCTACAGCCTGGAGTTCAATCCTGTTGAGGCTCAAGATTGACTCAGCCTTCCATCCTTCCGAGGTTAATAAAATGAAGACCCAGATTGTTGGGGGCAATATTCTGACATTGTAAACCAACCTGAGAGTGCTATAAAGCACTATGGCGCGATATATAAGTCTAAGTGCTACTGCTATTGCTATTACTGAAGAAAAAGAAAAAAAGAGGATGTTAGAAAGAAATAATCCAGTTAAACTGTAAATAGCAGCCCACCCAGTTTGGGTTTTGTTTTTTTTATCCATGCACTGCACATCATCCAACAAATTGCTTTTGAGGCCCAGGGCAGAAAAAGAGCTGCTTATCTGTGGTTTAAATCCCTTGCTGGGACCATCCTAACTTTAGGCTGGAAAATTCCTTGTAAATATATTCTTGTTCAGAGTTAAACAATTCACCAAGTGCAGAAATGTCTGTGGGCAAAAAGAAAGCATGTTTTCTTTCCAGATGTGAAGAACTGCAGGGAAGAGAAACAAAAAATGGAAACTGTAATGTAAATTCTTTTTCTGAGTAGAAAAGGCCCAATAAATCAGGAGTGACAAGAACACACACACAAACCCATCAGGATGCATTTGCACAATGAAGGGTTGCTTCAGATTTCAGAAATACTCAGGCTCTCTCTCAACTTTGCAGATATATCAAATTCATTTTCCCCCCATCACAGAAGGAACAAATGTGGAACTTTCTCTCTTTGAGCACCCATGGAAAACTGATTATGTTCCGGTTCAGTTAAACCTAGCATCTTTTGAAATGCAAATGGGATCAAGGGTTAATTTAAGAGAGATCAAGGTATAAGAGGAATTTAAAGAATAAAAGTTGTCACTACTCGATGTGCATCTTATAAAACAGAAACTTATGTCTTCAGGATAAGACCTTACTGAATGGGGATACAAAATTTTGGAAGAGAGTGTCAAATGGAAGCAACGTTGCTAGTATTCTGGACTGTGTGTAGATTCCTATACTACTGTCTTCAGATATTTAGCAACTGGCTTTTATTCATAGGCATGGAACTCTGGTAGTTATGGCAGAGAAAAGAGGGAAAAAATAGTGGATTTAGAGAGCAGATTTAGATTTAGAGTGGATTTAAATTTTGTTTTTTTGTTTTTTGCTGAGCAAACTAGTTCTTTCTGGGTACTAACACTTGAGGTGACTAAGGAATTAGTCTGACATGGTTATTGCTTGATGAGTTTCCTACAGATTCTGCCAGTTAGCAAAGAATCATTGCAGAAAAAGATTATTAAACATTAACCCAAGCAACTGACAGGATTTTTCTTTAAAAAATGAAACAGTGCATTACTTCTATCATCATAGCTTAATACTGCTATTATGAAGAGGACACAGTAACATCCATTTCAACTATATACGAAGTTATGTGAGTAGAGATCAAAGGGCTCACATAATGAAATTTCCATCACTTCCTTTAGGGTAGAAACTTTAAAAGTGAAAATAGGCCTTTGACAATATGCAATCAAATAAAAAGGTATGCCACCTCAGTTCTAAAAAGGGCTTATATGCAATGATGTATGGTCTACTCATGAAGCAGAGTTTTAAGATTTAAACAGTTATGTTGTCTTCACACTAAAATGGGGCTGATGTGATATAGTAGCTAACTAGAATGTTAATTTAGATGTGAAAAATCCAATTATACCACATTCCGATAGCCACCTTCAGGCCTCAACTATTGTTGAGTTGACAATATTTCAACATTCTCAGCTAGCATGATTCTTGCTAGAAATTCTGGGATTTATCATCACAACATATCTAAAAAACATTGGATTGGGAAAGATGGATGCATTGCATAATTATTGATGGTCCATGCCAGAGGTGGGTTGCTCCCGGTTCAGACCAGATCTATAGAACCGGTAGCGGGAATTTTCCCCTGCTCGCCGAATCGGGAGCGATGGCGGCTGGCCACACCCACAAACCGGGTCTCTCGGCGGCGCCATAGGCAGCGCCATTTTGTTTTTGGCTTCTGCGCATGCACAGAAGCTGTTTTTTGCTTCTGCACATGCGCAGAAGCTGGGTTTTCGGCACTGCGGCTGTGCGGCTGTGTGGTGTGGCTACGTGGCATGCAACGCATGCGCGCCCATGTGGCGTGGGAGGAAGCAAACCGGCGGCGAGGTAAGTTAGAACCCACCCCTGGTCCATGCAGTAAAGATAAACATACATCCATTGTAAATATGAATTCATAAATACTTTTTTTGCTGCAAACTGTGAACAGTCTATTCAAAGGCAGTGCAGTACACCATTTCTTTTTATGTGTCTTTAAACAAAACTTTGAAAGGCAGCTTCCTGGAATTCAGAGGAGAGCCATGTCCAAGATTAAGGTGACTGCATAATGGAAAAAAACACTTGACACAAAAGAAGGGACTTCACTGAAAAATGATCCAAGGTACTAGCAGACAGGAGTGGTGTAAATGACAGAACAATCCACACAGCAATTCTTCTCCTCAAAACCAAACTAGAACATGCGCCTGAAAGGTCAACAAAACTAATTAGGCAAAGAAGCAAAATTTTGTTTTGACATTTCTCTCCAATCCACCCCAATAAAAGTCCTACCACATGTGCAAATTGACTTTCTCCTCCTACTTGTCCAGAAATATTCAATGTCAGACAGGTGGGAATAGAAGAGGGGAAATGTCTTATCAGCTGTGCACAGAATATTGGGTTTTGAATATAACACTGGCACTGGGCACAAAGCAAGTGGTCTAACTTTCAGCTGTCAGCCAAGCCAGTAACTGTCTCCTTGGCAACACCTTATCAACTCTTGAGGTATATGGAGATTTAAGCATCTGGTTGTTGACTAATGATTTGTCACGTTCCATGATAGCCAAGAGGGATCACATTCTGAGAAGGTTTGGAGGGTGAGCTATACTTTCCAGGAAGAATCTGACAGCCCTTTTTGCATTTCTCATTTACTATCCATTGATTGAGATTTTATTGGCTATAAAATCTGCTATACCATAATAGCAATAGCACTTAGACTTATATACCACTTTACAGTGCTGTACAGCCCTCTCTAAGCGGTTTACAGAGTCAGCATATTGCCCCCAACAATCTGGGTCCTCATTTTACCCACCTCAGAAGGATGGAAGGCTGAGTCAACCTTGAACCTGGTGGGATTTGAACTGCCAGATTGCAGGCAGCTGACAGTCAGCAGAAGTAGCCTTGCAGTACTGCACTCTAACCACTGCGCCACCGAGGCTCATAATATAGCTATACGGTAGAGCAGGCTTGCCTTTCATTTGTTTTCTCGTCATCTGTAGTATTTAAAATAAGGACTCCTAAATACAAGACTACCGAGTAGATAAATACATTCCATTTGATATACAACTCAGTTCTTTCTTTTTTGCAAATTAAAACAATGTCTCGGGATGCCTGATCCAAAAGGACATTATAGTCCAGATTTCAGTGCATATAACATTAAACCATTATGACTTGCTTGGGAATTATGCAAATTCTAGAAACTTTAGGCCAAAGTACCTGCACTTTTAAAGACTGTCATAAGGAGAAAAATATATGCTTTTCATCAGTCTACTTTCAAGCCCCCAATCAATATTGCTTGGATTATGCCTACACTTTACTGATGCTCTAAATATCTTAAAAACTTTTCCAGTCTACTGTTCTTCCAATTTTCCTCTTTCCTTGACTTTCTGAGTGAACACATCCATCCACTATTTTTTTCTCATATTTTTAAAAAGTTTCTCACCTATGACATGAGAGAGAAGAAATTTTGGTCATTACAACTATATTCTTATTTTTTCTATTTCTTTTTCAAATTTTATTAATTTTATCTTTTTAATTGTAATGTTTAATAAAATTACCATAAAAAGTATTTTTATCATTTCTGTATCTGTTTAACTTTCTGTTCTCATACTTGGAAACCTTTTAATCGCTCTTTCTTTAATCAGTAATTTTCAAATTGTAGCACCCATAAAATGGTAAGTGAATCTGTGTGATTCTTCATAAATAAAACTAATGCTTTCACTGAGGATAGGATTGGCCAAGGAATAAATATACAACTTAATAATTCAATTTTAATCAAAGAGCAGTGTTCTTCAATTTTGCAGTATAGGTAGTCTTTGATTTGCAACCATTTGTTTAGTGACTGTTCAAAGTTACAGTGGCACTGAAAAAAGTGACTTATGACTGTTTTTCACACTTACGACCGTTGCACTCATGTGATAAAAATTCAGAAACTTGGCAACTGTCATATATTTATAATCGTTGCACTGTCCCAGGGTCACGTAATTGCCATTTATAATCTTCCCAGCTGTCTTCCAACAAGCAAAATCAATGAAGGAAGCCAGATTCGTTTAATAACTGCATGATTCACTTAACAATTGCAGTGATTTGCTTAACAACTGTGGCAAAAAAAAGGTCATAAAATGAGGCAAAACCAACAACTGCCTCGCTTAGCAATGCAAATTGTGGGCTCAATTGAGGTTGTAAACTGATTACTACCTGTATTGCCATTGTCCATTGGGGGTTGCACAAACAAAGTAAGAAGCACAGCTTAGAGGAAGTTTTGATAGCATTCTCATTTTGCCTGTGCAATGCTGATTAAGTTCTTTTAAAAAAATGTGATCATCCTTTAAATTCTCTGGACACCTGAAAGGTCCCAGCCTACAGTTTGAGAACTCCTGCTTTAAATAAATTTGTTTTTAATGAAACTGTTGACAAAAGAACACATGTCTTGAGGAGCACTTGGCAAGGGACAATTTTCCTTGCTTTTAGTGCTTCTGACAATTTTTGCTTTGTCCATATCTATCTGTTGCGATCCATTTAGGCTAACTAAGGGTAATATTTACCATAAGCGTAATCGAGCCGCCTCAACTGCCCATTAAAGAATCTATATAAATAGATTCTTATTCAGAATCTATTCAGAATTATGAAGGAGTGCATCAAGTTGTGGATAGCCATTCTAAACCAACAAGGTTTATATAGCATGATACAAACTCACATACTTTGCTTTAGACAAAATCTATTCAGTATAGGATGAAGGCTGGATTATGGTCTGTAATCTACCGTTCTGATTCAATACAATATTGGTAGATATTTTGGGTACTTTTTGAACTTCCCAATCTAGGTCTAAGTGGGAGTGACTGGCCCAAACTCATCCAGCCAGCTTTCATGCATAAGGAGACTAGACCTTGAGTTTACATATTCTATTAGTCCAGCATGGCCTTCTCTCTGTGTCTCTCTCCCCCCCCTCTCTCCCCCTCCCCCCCTCATCTATATACTTCCTTTCTCTATGTTAGACAATGATTAAATTATGGTTACAATTTGTGTGGAATTGCTTCTTTTAAAAACAAAAATAGCATATTTTGAAATATTGTCACATCCATGTCTTGAGCCATCTGGAGAAAATGAATTGAGACTATAAAATTTGTTAAACGGGGATCTCTATATAGACTATTGAGCCTTTTGAAAAGGGAAGATCATATTTATAAGGAATTTTGATCTTCAAGTATACAAGTATCAGAAATGTTTGGAAGAGACAATATCTGCTCATATGTGTTTTTAATTGCAAGTTGTTATATTTTATCTTTTATAAGATTCATGGTGGCTAACGAACATAAAATCATACTGCTCTTTTTGCTATGCCATGCATTTATTTTTAAATACTTTAGGAAACTTTATGACACACAGTTGCAATCAGAATGTGTTTCAAGAAAATAATACGATTAGAGCAAAGATTAAGTTGAAATAGAAATGTTATATGAATAGGACACATGAATCCATATCTTAGAAATAAAGAATAGGTAAAACCAAAGTAAAACTAGCAATCCACAAACAAAAATTGTGTGTAAATATTTTTGTTTACCGATGATACTGTGATTTTAATTATTGCAAATCACTTTGGTGATTAAGAACAAGGTGCAATTTTCATATAAAGACCTCCTTCTGAAAAAGCTTAGATAAACAAAAGAAGTGTCAACTGGCTCCTTATCTTCGTTGAGAAAATTTTTCAAACTTAAGGTGCAGCCATAGATGCTGGCCTCTCAGGGGGAACCATTGTTGTCTCTCAGAAAGTTCAAGCAACAGAGAAAGGCCTTTGAGGTACCCATTTCACTGAAAATTCACTTTCTCTTAGAGACCAAATACTGCTACTTTCACATATATGCAAAGTACTAGCGTAGGAGATCATTTCAGGACCCTTGTCACTAATACAATTGCACATTCATTGGGCTGTAAAATTATCCCATCATTGGAACACATGAGCTTTGGTTTGCAAATAGAGTTTTTTTTAGATATAAACCTGGCATGTTTTCATTTAAATTAAATGCTGTATATTTTATAAACCCAAACTAGAAACCATATGCTCTAATATGAAGTTTGACCGACATCTTACTTCTGCTGTGTATTCAGTTTACATTTGAATGCTTTAAGATTACCTATTCTTAAAACAATAGCAGAATATTGAAAATATGTGTGTGTTTATTAATGCATAACACTAGCATGAAATGTGTAATTTTAGAAATATCAGGGAAATGTTTCAACCCACTGGCATACTTCACTAATGGTTATAAATAATACATGGTGAAGTGTGCTTGCATATGAAGATCAAGCTACATAACATATGATTTTATGCCTATAATTAAAAGAATTGGCAAGGGAAAGTAATTACGCCTTTTGTTAGGCTGGGGGTTATTTGTGGGTCATACAAACCACAACGTTTCATACACATAAGTGCTTGAAACATAATCCCACCTCCCACAGATGTATTTTTTATTTCCTATTAGCATCAGTTTAGCTTAAGTCTGCATCAAATATATCAAAGTAGTATCTTTGAGGCAATTGATTCATTTCATTCTTCAGGAAAGTCGTTCTAATGAGGTTCTTCCTGTATCATTTAAGTATGCCCTGTTCATTCCGTAGAAATGGAATAGAGGCTAAGCTAATAACATAATAGAGCAGGATGAGGGACATGGTTGCCTCAGTCTGCTGTTAAGAAAATTCTATTAGAAATGCAAATTCTAGTTCAGATACTTATTTATAAATTGCTTAGGCTTTGGGACCTCAGTGTCATTGGTGAATGCAATGTGGAGATGTAATCAGTGGTGGGATTCAATTTTTTTACTACCGATTCTGTGGGCGAGGCTTGGTGGGCGTGGTGTGGCTTGGTGAGCGTGGCTTGGTGGGCGTGGCAGGGGAAGGATACTGTAAAATCTCCATTCCCACCCCACTCCAGGGGAAGGTTACTGCAGAATCCCCATTTCCTCCGCTGGGACTCAGCTGGGACTCGGGAGGCAGAGAAGCGATGGGGATGGGGCCAGTCAGAGGTGGTATTTACCGGTTCTCCAAACTACTCAGATTTGAGGGAGCATAGCCCAGAGTGCATAGTTAGCAGAGCAAGAAGCTCAGGAGGAACCCTTCCTAAGTTATCAGACTGTAAAGGCGGCAGTGGGAGAATTGTACTTTCAGACTTGCAAGATTCTGTTAATGTAACTACAATAAAGTAGTATTGGCTTATCTGCCCATGTTTCTAGTTTGGTCTTTGGTAAGGCTGACAGGAAAGGAAGGAAGGAAGGAAGGAAGGAAGGAAGGAAGGAAGGAAGGAAGGAAGGAAGGAAGGAAGGAAGGAAGGAAGGAAGGAAGGAAGGAAGGAAGGAAGGACTGTAATATGTAATGTACTTAACTTATATGAATAATAGGATATTTTGGTATCTGAATTTGTTGCTGGTGTGACCATTGCATACCATAAATCTCTTGTGTAACAGTTCATCCTGTAGGAAGTACCAAAATAATTGTACATTTGCAAGGAATTAGTTAAGTAAATGTAGCGGAGGAGAAAAAGAGCTAGCACTTTCCCCTTTTCTGCTGATCTTGTCATTTAGTTCTCAGGGAAAACAGGATTTTTAGTTATCAGTCATGTGCTTGGCTTTTCTGAATGGGATTTTTTTTTTGCATTGACAGTAAATTGAACAAATCTGAGCAGCAATTGCTTCCGCTTCTTATGGTAACCATGTCAAACTGGATCAGTTAAACCTAGTTTGCTGCCAGGTTATCTGACAGCATCATTAAGCATTTCTTGATTAATCAATATAACCTATTGTTATTTCTCAGTTTTTTTAGTCAACTGGATTCAGTCAATACATTCAATCTAAAGACAGACCCCATATAAACTCATATAGGACTTGCATAACACTTGCACTAGAAGAATTCATATAAACATTGATGAAAACTTGCCATTACAATTTAATTGTATAGTTTAATTGTAGCAAGTTTGCATTGCTTGGGATTACACAAATTGCAGTAGGGTCCTGAAAATTTTTACAGGAAAGAAAGAGATAGATCTGTTAATGCTGCTAAGATGTGAGCTCAGGGATAGCTCTGACACTTCCTACTGCCCAAATTTCCTGGATAAGGAAAAGTAAGTGCTATATGGGATCCTGAATTTTGTTCAAGAGAAGTATACCCAAACTCAGACCAACCTAATGATTAAAACAAAATGCATTACTTGTAGAAAATCTTTTATCTGGTTCATTATATGCAAGTATGCTTCAAATTTGTTCATTATCATATCTAAATAAATTGAGTGATTCTTATCAGTAGAGAAAGATTGGATGCTTATATTTGGTCATATGGAATATGTTGTGTATTTTCTATATAAAAATGGCAATAGTTGTCTTTTATCACTTTCTGTAAATTTACAAAATTGTAAATGTACAAAATAATTTACAAAATTTATTTATCTGCATGTCCACTCAAGTACTGTACATGCTTTAGTGTCTCTTTAACCAACTGGCCTATCTATAGCTGTATATGATTGCAGTTATCATGACCTTCTTGATATTTGACCATTAAGTATTAGAATTATTGATAACAGAATTAGTGGCCATCATAGTCCAAAAACACTTCTTAAGTTATAAATATATAAGGCCTCTCTTCCATTAGGCAAAATCTGGAGCTTTGAAATCTTTGAAATCTTTTAAAAGTTCTAAATGAAATATGCATTAATTTAAACAAATTAAATAAGTATTTTTCCCCTTTGAACTGTGAGATTGTTCTAATTGCAAAGAGGAAATAGCTATGTAAAAGAAAGATTGGTCTGCCAGATAAATTAAGTAATGATTGATTAGAGGACTGATTTCTATAGTGGTGGCAGCCAAGAGATAAGAGGAAACATTTTGTTAAAGTTTAATTCAGTAATGGCCAGAGAAATAGCTGCTTTATATCATAAACTGGAAGATCTTTGTTGATTGCAATCTAGATATAGTTTATAGAATCCACTTATAATTAAATACATTACATAGGTATATGCATGTAATATTTATATATTAAAGATTTGAGAATACAAGAAGCCATAGTTTCCAGTTTTATTAAGTGCTTTTAAAATGCGCTGGAAAGGATACGTTTGTTGGCCTTGAATAACTGCAACCAGTCGCTTTAGGAAAAGATTGGAGATTCAGTTGGATAATGACAATGGTTTATGTGAACCTTTAATTTTAGATATTTTAAATATTATTAGTGTATGTGTGGGGGAGGGGAAGAGAGGAGAGAAATAATTGGGAGATATAAACATGGTTAGGGTGGAGACCAGACAGGAATAAAAATAATCACAGTTTAACCTACTCTCAATGTGTCAATATCAGTATCAATGTGACTACTGTACATGTTCACTGCTCATGTTTAATTTTGTGGAAAAAAGCAGTACAAGAAAAATATTAGTGCTGCTCTTTGTTATCAAAATAATCTGCTACAGCAGGGGTGTCAAGCTCACGTCGTCATGGTGGCGTCACGTGATGTATCGGGACTTTTTTCCCCTTTGCTAAACCGGGTGTGGCCAGTGCTTGACGCATCCGGCCTATCGGCTGGGAGTTTGACAGCCCTGTGCTACAGCAGGGGTGTCAAACTCGCCATGTCACGTTGCCATCATGTGATGCGATGTTTTTTCCCTTCATGGAGCTGTGGTGGGCGTGGCCTGCACGTGATACATCCGGTCCGTGGGCCACCAGTTTGACACCCCTGTGCTACAGTGAGAAGCAAGTACTTCCAAGAGAGGCGCTGTTATGTGTATGCAAGTTAGAGGCATGTTTCTGGTTGCTTTTTTGAGCTAGAGAGGCAAATAAGGCAAAAATGGAAGGGTGGGCAAATATGCAGGTAGGCATTGGAACCAATGCTGCAGCTGTTGTTCATTTTTGCTGTAATTTTGCAGTTTAGCAGCTGTGACTAAGTCACACATGAATATCCCTGGCAAGTCTTAGCAGGACTAGATCAGATTGTATTGGGTGGGAAGGAAAAAAGATTGAAGTAGAAACCGGTTGGCTTGCGCAGCACTTGTGTGTGGAGGAGTAAGTAGGTAATTTTTATTACAGTCACAGACCAATGTTACAAATAAGAAGCATTAAAAATAAAGTAAAATAAAAAAGACAAGATAATATTTAACAATTGGTGGTAGATTATTAATGGGCAGTCAAAGTTTGCCTAATTTTGCAGAGGGTATAATGAAATTTAACTACATTCAAAGAGACTACATACAAACCAGGAGTGAAATTCAAAATTTTTCCCTACCGGTTCGGTGGGCGTGGCTTGGTGGGCATGGCAGGGGAAGGATACTGCAAAATCTCCATTCCCACCCCACTCTGAGGCCAGCCAGAGGTGGTATTTGCCAGTTCTCCAAACTACTCAAAATTTCCTCTACCGATTCTCCAGAACCTGTCAGAACCTGCTGAATTTCACCCCTGACACAAACGATATGATAACAACAATTGTACATACAAAAAGATTGGTGTTTCCTGGATATTTTATCAGGTGAGGTGTTATGAGATGGGTCCCTGAGTCCTTATAGATACAGGCCTGTCAAACTGGCAGCCCACGGGCCGGATACGTCATGCACAGGCCACACCCACCCTGGCTCCACAAAGACAAAAAAGTTATGCTACATCATGATCCAGCCCATGTCACAATTGAATTTGACACCCGTGTTATAGAAGGATTGCTGACAGGTGTGGCATTGAGACACCCATGGTCCATCCCAGGCCACCACACATAGCTGCGGCCAAGTGCCTTCATACGCACAATACCTGGATGTGCAGAGTGCAGGCACGTAAGAATGGCTTGCCTACCCCCAGGGGGAATTATTACCCTTTGGCCCCACAGCAGGCAGCCCTTCTGGATCGAGATCTCATGTTGCCTAGTTAGGAAGGGTGGAAATTGGGAAGGCACCGGCCCTGGTGGCCATCCCCTATGAGCCCAATCGAGGACCTGCGCTAAGATGGTGTCAGTTTTGGTAAGGGACGCTATCTGGCTGGCGGAGATTGGGCGGCTTTGTAACTCAACGAGGAGTACAGCGGCTGCAGGAGCCGGGTCCAAAAGCAGTTTAGGCAACGGGCAGCGGCTTAACCCATCAGCGTGCCCTAAAAACTTGCCAGGCCGGTATTGGAGCTGGTAATTGTACCCAGCTAAGAATTCAGACCATCTTGCCATGTGGGGAGACAGCATTTGAGGGCTCTGTCGATCCCCAGCAAGTAAGCCCAACAGAGGCTTAGGGTCAGTTACGAGGTAAAAATGGCGTCCATACAGATAATCATGAAATCTACACACTCCAGCCATGCACGCTAGTGCCTCCCTATCAATATGGCCGTAATTGCGTTCAGTTTGAGACATGGTTCTGGAGTAATATGCTATGGGGGCCTCTGACCTGTTAGGCAGGATGTGGCTTAATACTGCCCCCACCCCAAATGGGGAGGCATCACATGCCAGGATGAGGGGCAAGTGGTCACTATACTGTACAAGGACAGTCTGGGAGGTCAGTAGGTCCTTCACATTTTGGAATGCTTTGGCCTCGGCTGGGCCCCAGTGCCAGACAGCTTTAGCGTCCAGGAGCCTGTGCAAGGGCTCAGCTACAGAAGCCTTGTGAGGAAGGAATATGGCGTAGAAATTGAGCAGGCCCAAAAAGGCCTGCAGCTGAGCCCTAGACACAGGTGTAGGAGCGTTTTTTATGGCCTCTAATTTTGATGGTGCAGGATGGATGCCAGAAGCATCGATGAGGAAACCCAGGAACTCCACCTGTTTCACTCCAATTGGGCATTTGTTCTTTTTTAGTTTAAGTCCAGCCTTCCTAAAGTGAAGGAGGACAGTCCTTAATTTGGCTAGTAAGTCGGGCATTGATGATGCTGAAATTAGAACATCATCGAAATATGGCACCACCCCCTGCAGTCCTTGGAGGAGCCGTTCCATTAGGGACTGGAATATGCCAGGGGCCACACATACCCCAAACTAAAAGCACCCTGGTGGGTAACAATGGTCTGGGCCATTGCAGTGGCGTTGTCCACCGGGAGCTGCTGATAAGCTTGGGCGAGATCCAGCTTGGTGAAGATGGACCCCTGGCCCAAGGAGTGCAGGAGGTGTTGTACCACGGGCACCGGGTATGGGTTAGCCTGAAGGGCTTTGTTCAGGGTAGCCCAGTAATCAGCACAGATCCTTATGGATCCGTCTTGTTTCAATGGGGTAACTATGGGGGTCTCCCATTTGGCGTGGTCTACCGCTTCTAATACCCCCTGTGCAATTAATCTGTCCAACTCCAAATCTACCTTGGGGCGTAAGGCCAGGGGCACCCTTCTAGGTTTCAACCGCACTGGGGCAACCTGGGGGTCTAGATTGAAGGAAATATGGGTCCCCTTATAGTTACCCAGGCCACCGTCGAACATGTCTGCGAACTCCTCGGTGATGTTGGCCAGCTTGTCTGGTGTTGTCGCATGTACGCCTGACACGGTGAAGCCCAGGGCGGAGAACCAATCGAGGCCCAGAAGAGATGGCAAGTGACCATTGACCACAATGAGTGGTAATAGGCCTGAAAAGGCCTTGTAAGTGACTTCAAAAGAGCTGCAGCCCACGGTGGGAATCAGCTTGCCCTGATAATCTTTCAGAGCAATGGGGCAAGGTTGGAGGCACTGTTTTGTGAAGTGGGGCAGCAACCTGGTGATAGTTGCCCAGGAGATGAGAGACCGGGAAGAGCTGGTATTCACCTCCATCTTGCAGGGTTGTCCTTCCAGGAGGACGGAGAGATGTAGTTTGGCAGTAGAAGGTGGTGCTGAGGCGTGGCAGATGTCATCAGCAGGAGGGCTGTGGACCCTGGTGACCGCGAAACAGTCCTCCCGGTGGCTAGGTTGTCTGCGATAGGAGCGTCTCTGATCTGCTGAGCAGATGGAGCTTCAACAGGTGGCAAGGCAGCTCTGCACACCTTGGATAGGTGGCCCTTCCGGCCACACCGCCTGCAGGTTGCGGAGCGGAAGCGACAGTATGCTCTGTTGTGCGCACCCCCACAGCCTAGGCATGGAGGGAATGGTGATTTGGAAGTGGCAGCTCTTTTGTCTTTGGCCTTGAGGCGGCAGACATCTTCCTCATCCTCTCCCTCAGAGTAGCCCTCCCAGTCAGAGTCCTGGTGGTGGACAGGGAGGCGTCTGCTGGAGTGTGGGGAGGAGGCTGGAGCATATCTGTGCAGCTCAGACACAGACTGCTCAGAGAGCTCAGAAGCTCTAGCCTCATCTAAAGCTGTTTGTAGAGTCAGCTCAGAGCGGGCCAATAATCGGCATTGCAGTCTGAGGTCCTGACCCCACACACCTGCTGGTCTAGCAGCAAGTCATCAAGGTCAGAGAACTGACAATCGTTGGAGGCTGTGCGAAGGGCAGCCACATAGTCATTGATAGACTCACCATCACGTT
The DNA here is from genome assembly GCA_003457575.1 of Thermophis baileyi. Lineage (NCBI taxonomy): Eukaryota > Metazoa > Chordata > Lepidosauria > Squamata > Dipsadidae > Thermophis > Thermophis baileyi. Next base: position 3,008,094 of record QLTV01004445.1, read on the forward strand.
GGAATCTGTGGCGAAAGGCATGCCTGCGAGCTATGCGGGAGGGTGCTGGAGCATAGTGGCTTCGAAGCTTCTCTAGGAGAGTCTCCCAGCGCACCTCATAGACAGGCTGAGGAGCTGTCAGAGCGCGCGCTGTGGCAAACATCTCCTTACCACAGAAGCTGAGAAAATAGCTGAGCTTTCTGGCACCGGACAGCTGTGCAAGGTCGTTAGCACGCAGCACACACTCAAAGCATGTGAGGTAATCCTCCCATGTTTCTGACGAAGCCTCAAATGGGGAGAAGGCAGGCAGAGAGGCCATCCTCCTGAAAAGGACGTTTGGAAAGCTAGTGACCAGCTCTGAGGCGATTCAGCTCAGAGTGACTCAGCTGTGGAAGAGTGCTGAAGGGAGAGCCAGCGATGGCAGATCCGGAGTTCTGAGGCAGGAATCCACAAACCTTCGTCGCCAGTGTTACATTAGGGCTTGCTGGCCTGACAGAACAAAAATGAGGCTTGAATTTAAACAGGAACCTTTATTTCTCCACTTCAGCACCAAAGCTTCCACTCAGCAAATGGACAGCAACCAGATTTTGACAGCTCCTTTTATAGTCGAGCTGTCAAACTGTCAACCAATAGGAATGCTTTATTTTCCCGCTAGCCAGCTGCTTGCGCTTTAGCCAATAGGGCTTCAGCAAGCATCTGGCTTGGCTTCTAGGTGGGGGTCGTAAGTCGAGGACTTAGCGGGTCGTAAGTCGAGGACTTTGCGAAAGCACAAGAAGGAGGCTTGGCTTTCTTGGCGGGGTCGTAAGTCGAGGACTTAACAATATCCTTCTTGGATTCGAACCCAGGTAAAAGCGGAAGCAGTATGCTCCGTCCCATATTTGGGTAGACCAGGTTGCCCTGATAAAAAACACTTAGCACTGATGATGTTACCTAATTTGGGTAATGAAATGTCTGCAAGAAAACAACCAAGCTCAGAGAGCACCAAGGACCCTTGTAATTTCAGTGTTCCCTGGGGTACAGTCTCAGCTCACATAGCACTATAGCACTTAGACTTATATACCGCTTTACAGTGCTTTACAGCCCTCTCTAAGTGGTTCACAGAGTCAGCATATTGCCCCCAACAATCTGGGTCCTCATTTTACCCACCTCGGAAGGATGGAAGGCTGAGTCAACTTTGAGCCGGTGAGATTTGAACTGCCGAACTGCAGCTAGCAGTCAGCTGAAGTAGCCTGCAGTACTGCACTCTAACCACTGCGCCACCTCGGCTCTACATGGGATTTTCTTACATTGGCTCTCCAAGACTGCTGTGCCAACTGTGTTGTTGTGTGCTAAAGTTAATGCCCTTCAGAGTTAGGGGACAGTTATACGATGTAAATATCTCACTGCTTTGAAAAGGGGCTTGAGGTGGCGCAGTGGTTAGAGTGCAGCACTGCAGGCTACTTCAGCTGACTGCTAGCTGAAGTTCGGCGGTTCAAATCTCACCGGCTCAAGGTTGACTCAGCCTTCCATCCTTCCGAGGTGGGTAAAATGAGGACCCAGATTGTTGGGGGCAATATGCTAACTCTGTAAACCGCTTAGAGAGGGCTGTAAAGCACTATGAAGCGGTATATAAGTCTAAGTGCTATTGCTATTGCTAAATGTTGACCATTTAAAGGAAGGGATATTGTATTTGAAATCCCCCAATAAAATAATACAATTTCTAAGTGGTGGGGTTTAGGATGACATAACCCCACAACCAATCCAGGACAGCTGACAAGTATGTCATTCAACTGCTAGCATACCCCCTTCCTAGACAAATATTGCACATATCTGAAGTGGAAGAAGAAAATAGTCATAGGTTCCATAGTTAAAAATCATTGAAAGGAAAATTGTGGGTCAACTAGAATGAGAGGAAAATATATGATGCTAAAATTTAGAGAAATAAAGAAGTGAGAGAAGTGACCTAAAGGAAAGGAAGCTGGGGACTTTACAATCCCCGGTCTCAGCAAGTAGGCAGCAAAATGTCTAATTAAGGTGCATCTCTGCCAGAATTTACTGCAGTCAATCCAGAGTTACTTGTTACTGTTAAACAAAGCTGTCAGAAGCAAAACAAGCACAACAAGAGGAAATCCCTTCAGCATGATGTGGACATCTACATGATGAATTTATATCCTGTAAATAGTGAAAATCCAAGTAGTTCATGGAAGAGGCCAATTTGGCAGTTAAACATTTCTAGGAATGTTAAAAGCCTTAATGAAAGCCATCTGCAAAGCAACTAGCTGAAAATACTAGGACAGAAAATAATATTTACATCTGAATCCCTAGACGGTGGGAAGTAAAAGAGGTGGGCAATTCAATCAAAACTGTTAACAGAATCCTGAGTGCTTGATTCTCCCCGGACAGAATTAATTCAGAAATAATCTCTTTTGGGTAGTAATGCTTCTTAGATTATGGCTTCTGTTAAAGGTACTGCTTTAACTTGCTGACTTTACCAATGAAAAATGGAAAACAAAGATTAAAACTTGAATTCGGCTTATTTTTGGCATATGGACCAGCAACCAGGTTATTTTTCTAGCCATAGGTGTTCACAGGAGGAAAGAGACACACAAGAGACTAGCTTATTGTGATTTAGAAATAACAGGCTCAATATTTTGTCAAGATTCTGTTTTAATTCAAGGCTAAAACTAAATACATCTAAAGAGAGTCTTTACTTTTACTATTTTCTAAAAACCCCATACTTTTAAAACAATCTGCTGCTTTTTAATTTTATTTTTTTGAAAAAAAATCAAACTATAAACTGCCTTGAACTTCTTTCTTGACAAAATGTTAGCATATAAATGTTTCTTCTACAAAGTGGCAAAATCTGCCCTACATTTTATGCATTCCTACTTTAATTCTATCTCTATGTACATTTTAATTATCAGCCAATTTTGGAGTCAGTGTAGCTGAAAATCTCTCCAGACACATGCACGTGCATACACACACACACACACACACACACACACACACACACACACACACACACACACACACACACACACACTGAATGATGGAGAAAGAGATTTTCAGCTACATTGATTCCCAAATTGGCTTACAATTAACATATCTGTATATATGTACAGTAGGTATGTGTATATATGTGTGTATATATATTTGTATTGTAAGAGATGAAGGAACCCAGATGAATTAGAAGGATTTATGAGGAATTTAGTCATAATAAAGAGATTTAGACTTAGCCAAACAGATTTCACTATTAGAATGTAAAGTTAGCTGAAATAGCACATCATAAAATTGTTCTATGAGAGAGATGGGTGGTCTCTAAATATGATATATAAATGTTAAAAATAGATAAGCAAATGGTCTATTATACATACACAGGTGCAAGAGTGACGTTCAGGTGCTATGGAACTGCACACCGCAGTGCAAAACCAGCTGCTATACATAACAGGACAACAGTAGGTTGCTATGGAAATGCTATGATTATGATACACGTGTGCAAAGGTACTGTTTTCCACTTCCACTTCCTTAGAAATCGTAAAATGACCAAATGTGGATCAGCCAATGTGACTGCACCATTTGAAATTTCTTCTGTGAATTTATTTATATAAGCTTGCTTGTTGGTATATTTAGGGTCTTTCACGTTGCAACATTTCTTAATATTTCATTGCATAGCTTTACAGAATCTTAATAAGGTTTTGGAGACTCTTAATCCATATCTTGAGGAACGGACTCAAGCTTTGCCACCCAAGTGGCTTCCCCAGAAGTATTTGTTTGGTACAACTGTTGTTATATATTGAAGCTATTAATTTAACCTGATGTGAACCGGTATGCTAAGAGTGTGGATATACTGCACACATAACAACAAATGACCAAACATTAATTCCAAGAGGAGTTAATATTGTTCATTTTTATCATTCTCAGCCTGTTTGCAAAAACTGAAGAGATTCAGTGTCTACAGAGAACCTTTTTTTTTCTAAAGGGACAAAGGCAAAACCTATACCAGTGGGATATTTGAGAATTAAAATAAGGTGTGTGTGTGTGTGTGTGTGTGTGTGTGTGTGTGTGTGTGTGTGTGTGTGTGTGTGTGTGTAAAAATAAGATAGACAGCCCTATTCATTTAGACTGAGAGACTCCGACTGCTCCTGCTGTTCCTGGATTTGTCATATTGTCATTCATTTTGTATAGAAAGTAAACTGGAATAAGAAAATCAACAAAGGAAAGGGAGAAAGAGGGAATAGGAAGATGGAGATCCTTGGAATGGATAGAGCCGTGATGGCGAACCTATGGCACGCATGCCAGAGGTGGCACGAAGAGCCCTCTCTGTGGGCACGTGTGCCTTTGCCAGCTGCTCTTCTGGTTTCCAGTGCTGGTCTTCGCAGACACCGGAGCGCTGGAAAACGGCCAGAAAACAGCCCAAAAAATGGCCAAAAAACAGGCCGTTTTTTGGGCCATTTTCAGGCCATTTTTCAGACCGTTTTCAGACTGTTTTTCAGGCTGTTTTCAGGCTGTTTTCAGACTATTTTTCAGGCCATTTTTCGGGCCATTTTCAGACCGTTTTTCAGGCTGTTTTCAGGCCATTTTCAGGCCATTTTTCAGGCCATTTTTCGGGCCATTTTCAGACCGTTTTTCAGGCTGTTTTCAGGCTGTTTCCAGGCTGTTTTCAGGCCATTTTTGGTCTGAAAAACGGCCCAAAGATGGCCTGAAAACAGCCCAAAAAACAGCTGAAAATGGCCCAAAAATGGCCCCCAAAACAGCCAAAAAACAGGCATGCCCGCGCTGGCCAGCTGGTCTTTGGGTTTCCGGCACTCTGGCACACGCACATGCACATGCATGCATGCACGTTCCGGTTTGGGCACTCGGTGCCGAAAAGGTTCACCGTCACTGGGATAGAGTATCAGGAAAACAGCACGAAATCAGCAGAGACGGCAGAGAACCTTTTCTCCTAGCACTGCTGATTTAACATTCATAACATAAACAGCTGGTTATCAATAGGGTTCTGGATCCAACTCAGCACTGGCATTATTTATAAAACTGTATATGACATAGCTGTGGGATATAATCAGAAATCGAGCTTTCTAATTGTATCTCTGCTTGCTTGGTCTGAAATGGAAGGAGACGCCACTGAGGGCCACCACAATGAAAGTTACATAGAATCTGGGCCAAGAGGAACTCCTAAATGCTCATATTTTAAAATCAATTTTCCCTGGAGGTCCTGGGTTCCAAGGTCCCCAATACCTCTTGTATTTTGCACTGCTCTAAAGTCTGTTAATTTCAGATGACTATGAGTAACTATAATTAGCAGGAAGTTTATAGCACCTTATTGTTTTCTTTTGTTTATATTTTTGGCAATTTTATTCTGTGTTGTATATTGCCCAAAGTCTATTCACTAAAATCTGTAAGCAATTTTAAATAATAAATAAATAAAGCCTTTTACTCCAAATGCAGTATTTGTTGCCTTCCAGTAACCTTGGCATCCTGTTTGTTATCCATATTCTTACATGAGAAGAGACAATACAGAGTCAAGCCAAGGAAAGAATGATGGTTTTATCGGTTATTGTGAATAGAACTGTGAAAGGATAGGAGAGAAAATTGCAATCATAATGAATCTAATTAAAATGAAGATGCCACAGACCCAACAGGAAGTCATTTGGGAAAAGAAAAAAGACGTGTAGGAGGACAGGTGAACGGGGAGAGGAAAAGTATTCACAGGGTCATCTCATTGGCAAATTGCCACCCTAAAAAGCAAATGGGCGCCTGCCATTGTGAGCCTTTGTGAGTCAAAGCAGTTTAGATGATGGGAGAAGCGAGTGGAGTAGGCTGGGCATACATGACTGCCATAGAATGATTCTAACCAATATTTTCCTTTTGTATCCTTTTCAAGAAGCCATTTATATGTATGATGCTAACTTGCATGAATATAAATTCCACATTAGAAAACCATAGCAAAGGATAAATGTTTATATGTTCCTTTCACTATATGTATGTGCCTAACCTGCACTGTATTAAAAGAGTGGGTTATTCAGGAAAAAGGGGGGGGGAAGTATTTCTGCTTGTTTGTTTATTATATATTTGATTAGAGATGTGCAGTTAGCCAAGATTTCATTCTAATGTTACAATCAGAGTGTCAAGGTTCCGACATATGCAAAGCTTTCAAGTTGCCACAGAGATGCAAGATTTAATTTGGATGTGTCATTCAAAGGAAAGGAAACCTGATTCAAAATGATTAAATCATAGATTTTAAGAAAGAAATGTCAAAATGCTTCCTCTTTCTCCCCTTCCCCCTGCCCAAAGTTCCAATCAGGTAGATTCAGGATCTCACTGTAAGGAATTGTTAAAAGATTTCCTTTGTACCTCTTTTAAACAGAGAGAAAGAAAGTTCGGCACCATGACTTTCACATTGTCCAATAAGGTACCTGTAGTGAAATTGTATGGAACCAATGTAGAGAATGTACTGCACTAATGTTTAAGAAATATTCAAAACTGTTAAAAAAATAAGGACTTACTAGAACCTGAAGTATTTGCCACTCTCCAATTACTTGCCTTTCTGGGCTGATTGGCTCACTGGCAAAGCTAACCTTTTCTTGGAATGATGCAAAAGAATACTAAAGGGCTAGATCTTGGTATTCTTCTACAATGGTATTCTTCATTTTCTGTTGGCTTTCTTAGTTACAAAGCTTGGCATGTTTTCTTCAAATTTAGCTGACATATCTCTTTAGGGAGAATAATATAGGTAGATACCATATTAGAAGCATCAAGAGTAATGGTTATGGCTTGCTGGATCTAATCTTTGTTAGAGATTTTGCCTCTATAACTTCATTTGCCGAAGGATGCCATAGTGAGGTTACTACAAAAGGGACAACACACCTACACCAGATAAAGAAGGCAGGAAGCAGCACAGTTGCGGTAGGATGACTGACCAAAATAGACTTACTTCCCCCCTTCCTCCCCAGACACAATTTTAATCTGCAGAGTTGTCTTGGCAAGAGGGGAAGAGATTGGTAGGCATGGGGCAAGAAATGGTATACCCATCCCTTAATTGATCAGTGGTGGTCAATTGACTGGCCACAGAAAGAAGTAGCTAGACAGGCAGGATTTAGCAGTGGAAAGCATTCATTTCTAAATTCTAATTCTACTATCAAAATCTTAAGTCCTTGGGAGAATAGGAAAATCATAGCCTGTTGCCAGAAAAACAAGTGGCACATTTAGTAATCAAAGTCTCCAAGCCAAGAAGGTTCTCTTCTTCAGACTTATGCACTTAACATTACCATCCTTCTTCTCCTTTGTAGTCACCTGGCTAATATTAGAAAGTGACGAGGATTCTCATCCAGGACTATACAGATCATGACAAACATTTTTAATTGGGCCTAAAAACAGATGGGTAAACTAGTAGGATTAATAGCTCCCAGTTAGTAGCCTATCAGAAGTATTTTGTGCTAACTGAAGTTTGTTTTTCCTTTTTCTACGAACAAGATGAGCCAGTTACTTGGGGATATCCATCATACATCTCCAATTGAATAAGCCAAGCTGAAAGGTCATTACTACATATTTCACAGATGGAAAAATTGGAACGGAGATCTAATGCTATCAGTTGTGACCTACTTCTGTTCCTTTTGTACTTCTGGGAATATGAACCCTCCAGTTTAAAATACTTTCATTCTAGGGCATACATGCACATTTTTAGAGGTTTGTCTAAAGAGTTTGTGGGGCTTATGGCTATTAGATTGACTTTTGAAGAGAACTATTTAAAAATATGCACTTGCACATCAAATCAGAGCTGCATTGCAAATATTTTATGGGCAAAAATGAACTCAGATATAAAAACTGCTTGAAAATGGCTCTAAATCCATTATTTAAGAAAGATGTAGATTTATCAGGTCTAGGCATGTTTATTGGACCATAGTGTCAACAATCGTGAGCTAAGTGCTAGAAGTAAAAACAAAAACAAAAACTTGTCAACTCGTTTAAAAATGATTTTAGTATCAGACAGTTGTCCTGAATCAGGGGCCTTTGAAAAATGCTGAAATTACAAGTTCTAGGAATATCAGGAAAAGATCAGGTTGCAGAAGGCTGGCTTATGTTGTGGGCATAATGCTAATGCTAATGCATATGTACACTGTTACTCTTTTATTACCTTTCTTCATTATAGCCTGTAATGCATTTGGCAGGAAAGTAAGTCTCTTTAATTGTCCTAGAAGCTTTAGTAGTTGAAAGTTCCAGGCTTCATCACATATTTCAAAATAAATGGAGGCCTTATTAGAGTCACAGCTGGATCACAGCCAATCAATAGCTGAGGAGAAATGTAAGAGGCAATTGGCAATATTAATAGTCCCTAAAATGGTAAAGGAATTATAAATCTGATTCACATACGTTATTTCAGATGGAATCATCTCCAGCAAACTTTTCAATGAAAGAGAAAAATAGCCTGGACTGAATCATTGCTTTATTGTTCATTTCTATGTTTATTTTTATGTTATGTTCATTTCTATGTTATGAGGAAAGGATATTGTACTGCTGTTTCCAACCAAGATGTCCAAGAAACACAAGCTGTTTTTGCTTAAAGATTTGAACTGTCCCCTTCACTGTCAGAACTTTAGGAAAAGACTTTCTCTTCTGTTGAGCTTTTATGAAGCTGTACATTTTCTCTTCCATTTCTTTGAACTATCTAATGGCGCTGATCAAATAAGATGGCTGGGTTGACCATTTCTGCATTTGTTTTAGATTCTTCCCGATACAGAATGCCCATTCATGAGATCCTTGAAGAATACTGTTGTTGTTGTAGTAATTTTTTTTTAACTTTTTTAGCTCTGTGAGTAGATCCAGTCGTCAGCTTAACTAGAAGAGTAAGAATTGAGAAGCAGGGGCTCAGAGGGACAGAGATAGAAAATTAGCAATAAGATATTAAAAAGCATTGATGGTAGGAATGAAGAAAGGAAAGATCATTGCTAATTAGAAAAAAATTGAACTGAAGAAAGTTAATTAGTAATGAAACTTCTGACTAAATGATGAGGATTTTGAATACTGGCTTTGTCAGCAGTTGAAATTAATTACATGCTCAGGCATGGAGGTGGCGAAGGAGAGATAGCAGGATTAAAACCTGGTTCAAATATGTTGCCGTGGTGACTAGAGATAGTCCTGTGGGTGATTGTGATATAATTAACCCCTTTTATGGATTTTTTTTGAAATTTTTTTATTTTATTTTATACAAACAATCCATCTTTCGTTAAACAGTGTGTCGCCTGGGTACAAATATTTTGTGCAATAACAGTTAGAGTTTACAGCTACATTCATTATTCTTAGCTTAATACAAATACATTAAATATCTGCTACTATGACTATCCTCTTCTTAATTTATTTAACTCTATTAATTATATTAACTCTATTAATACATTTCAATATTTCACTCATCTATTTTTATTTCTAACTTTTATATTTATTCTCTAGCCATCGATAGAATGACTCCCAAGTAATATAATATTCGGTTTGTTCTTTCTCTTTAATTGCCAGTGTTAACCTATTCATTTCTGCACATTCTAATATTTTCCTAATCACATTCTCCTCTGTAGGGGTCTCTTCACTTTTCCAGTTTTGTGCAAATACAATTCTAGCTGCTATTATTACATGGATAACCCTTTTATGGATTTTCTTGATTCAAGAAGAGTAGTATGAGTTCAATGTTGTGGGTTTTTTTTTTTTAATTCCTTTCATTCTTGGAATCCTGATCATTTTTGGTGGAAATACCTTCTTTTGCCTACCACTTAACTCCACAGCTGCTACAGTTTTTCATCAGTTTCCCTCAATGCCACTATCAACAACCTGAACTGAGCCAATGTTAGCTTCTAACACAGAACTGCTTCCAAAACTCAGAAAGCAGGAATTGCAATAGTATATAAAATGCTAACCAGATTTGGTCAGCTTATATTTGTGGTTTGGCTTCGTACTATGTTGCTCAGTATAATAGCAGCAAAATAAGAAATCAGTTAGATTTATACAAATTTAACTCTGTTTTGTTTTTATCAAGGCTTGTTAAATAAATCTAACCCCCCCCCACCCAAAACGGTGAGTACTTCTCTATGGCCGAAATATGGCTGGGCAGAAGTCCCAGAGAGAAGTACAACGTGCAAATTCTATACAGAGAGACAGCTGCTGAGAGCCGGAGTAACTTGAAAGTACCGGTATACCAACCAATTCCCGTCTTACCTTTCTCTTAGTAAAAAGTTGAGAGGAAGTTTGGGGGGTGGGGTGGAGAGAGATGTAGCTTTGCAACAGTGCAGATGGTTGCTTGCAAATAGCCCTGGGACAGAAGAAGAGAGTGCTAGAAACTGGGAAGTTTGGAAACTGGTATAAATAGCTGTATCCCCCCCCTCCCCAATTCCTTGTACATAGTAAAAACAAAATGCCTTCACCATCTCTGCCTCTGTAAAGCAATTGTCTTTCTTAAAAGCACACACATCCCAACCCTAATCCAAACCCTCAATCATGCTTATTTATGGGCAACCCTAGAGAACTTCCAACCTGCACTTTAGGTACAGTTGACCTGTGCATTCTAGGCTGCTTTTTCCCCACATGCCCATCCTGCCAGCACCCTTTTTTCTCATGGAGAAGAAATTGGTGGTACTTCAAGCTGGTTGACCATACCATGAATCCATTCCTTTCACCGGAGTTCCTGAGATCTTTCTAACCTGCAAGGTTAGACACCTATCCTTTGACATCGCCATTTTCTGCCAGAGTTGCAGTTAGCAATAGCAATAGCAGTTAGACTTATATACCACTTCACAGTGCTTTACAGCCCTCTCTAAGCGGTTCACAGAGTCAGCATATTGCCCCCAACAATCTGGGTCCTCATTTTACCCACCTCAGAAGGATGGAAGGCTGAGTCAACCTTGAGCCGGTGAGATTTGAACCGCCGAACTGCAGCTAGCAGCTCAGCTGAAGTAGCCTGCAGTGCTGCACTCTAACCACTGCGCCACCTCGGCTCATTCAAGAGAGATCTCAGCACTTTGCCACATACATTTAGAAGGTGCCATCAGTTACGAGATCAGGAAATAAAGGCATATATAGATGATTCCATTATTGAGGTGGATGCGCTCTCTCTCTCTCTCTCTCTCTCTCTCTCTCTCTCTCTCTCTCGAGGATCAGAAGATTCTAATAAAAGAAATTACTGATCCTATTCTTGGCATTTGGGTGAAAATATAGATTTAATATACTGTGATAAATTTTAAAAATAATTAAATTGCTGTTAATCTGTTATTAATTACACTCAATTTTAATGCTGATTTTCCTATTTTTAACTACAGGTAGTCCTTGAGTTATGACCACAATTGAGCCCAAAATTTATGTTGCTAAGTGAAACATTTGTTAAGTGAGTTTTCCCCATTTGACAACTCCTCTTGCCATAGTTGTTAAGTGAATCATTGCATTTGTTAAGTGAATCTGGCTTCCCCGGTTACTTTGCTTGTCAGAAGGTCGCAAATGTGATCACATGACCTTGAAGCACTACAACTGTCATAAATATGAAACAGTGCCAAGCATCTGAATTTTGACCAGCTGACTATGGGGATGCTGCAACAATCGTGTGAAAAACGTTCATAAGACACTTTTTTCAGTGCCGTTGTAACTTTGAACAGTCACTAAATGAACTGTTCAAACTAAATGTTGCAAGTTGAGGACTACCTGTACTTGTTTTCATATATGTTTTATTTCTTACTATTGTACGCTGCTCGGAGTCAGTTCTCGTGAGATAGGCAGCTATATAAATTTGACTAATAAATAAATGCTGGCTTTTCAGGACCTTGGAAAGTGTCCTTCACAAATAGGATGTGGTGCAGTTATTCCCATTTTTTTTTCAGAAGTTTGTAGGCAGAGTGATTTCTGTGTAGACAAGTATAGGAACTTAAGCAGCTTTTACATTTTATAGTAATATTAATGTAGCCGTATGAGTACCTTTCATCACTGAGGTTTAAATTCCCTGTTATTATCGTCTGTAAAACCCAGCAATATTGCAAATGATTGTAAATAGTGTCAAGCAAGCTTTGAACCATTTAATGCAAATGAACTGTTAGACTCTATATTGCCATCAGTAGGCATAAGATATCCTGCCTTTTATTAAATGAAAAAGATCAGGACGGATAACCTGAACTGGGATATTATCTTAAGCATTCCTTGGAAAAAGGCAGACAAAAGCAGTTTAGCTATCAGGTTCTGTCCATGAACAAAATGGTTGTTAGTTTATTCCAATTCTAGAGAAGAAAACCAGGGGGAGGGGCATCCCAGGTTTGCCAAATCATGAAATAGTTATAGTTGAAAAGACTCTATTTTGAAGTGCAAAACAGTTGTGCACAAAAATATTGAATAACTAGACAGCCTGTCACCCATCAGGACATCATTTCAGAAATATAGAATATATAGAAATATATAGAGTCCCTTGGGAGTTGGGCAGCATACAAATTTAATAAATAATAATAAATAATAATAATATATCCTTACCTAAACTGAGAAACAGAATGATCACAGGTGGGCAAAAATGCAGTGAGAATGGGAGTGGCTTCTGATTGTCTGCTGGCTTCCCCATTAACTTTTCTTGTGGGAATGTGGCATGGAGTGTGAAAAATGACGATCATGTGACCGCAGCTGACTAGAACAGTGTGGTGATCCTAAAGAGGCCACAACTTTGCCAAATTTCAATCCCAGATTTGGGTGCCAAATTTTTGATTCTTTAAATTAGCCCATTTGAGATATCATGATTCAAACATTGTTGATGCACCTTTTCACCCAACTGAAGGTTACGAACAGACGGGATTTAGTAGTATAGAGATGCATACCCAGGTGTCAAAAATATACAACTTTATAATGTTCAGTAAGTATATAATTCCTAAATTTTCTTTATGTGCACTAGCAAATAACTAGGCAGACAGAGGATCTCTAAGGATCAAGGATTCCTGAACTCTCAGTGCAGAAAGGCATAAAGCAGCTCTGCATGGGGTTGTTTCCATGTTGCACTTACAATGTCTAGAGCAACAAGTTATTTTGTTCCTGCTCTGACAGGTCTCCAGGAATATCTTTTTCAGTGAATAAGAGCCAGTTATTTAAATGGGCAACGTTGGTATAAGCACCTCATTCTTATTAGCAAAGGCTTATTGAGTGTTCCAAATTAGTTTAGCCCCATCCAGAAGGTGAGGCTCTATGTATAGTAGTCCAATTATATGGTTGATGATTTTGCTATTCTTCTCTGTTGGATAAAAATAATAAAAATTTGGTTTTCACCAAACAAATTATCAAAGGAATTTCTCATCCTGATAGTGATGAGATAACCGTGCTTGTTTTTTCAATAGAATCAGAGCAATTAAATGAAATTGTTTTGTCACAATTATTTGTAATTGTTTCTTTTATGATTTCAGGTTTAAGGTATAAAATTGAAAACACATCTGCTTGAAATCAAGCAAGCAATGTAAATGTGTATAGAAGTTAGACTATATTCCTTTCCTCTTTTTCATTTGCATTTATTTTAACCTATTTATTATTTCCCTTTACCATTTCCAGGGAACGACAGAATGTAGGGTATCTTAATTCTTCACCAACATTTCACATTCTAGTAAGAAGTTTTACTTGAGTTTTAATTTGAATAAATGCTGATAGAAATGTTCTTGAAATTTTATAGTTCTTTACATGGCATACTATTGGGGCCTTTATTCTCATTAGGCTAAATTTAAATATAGAAGCTGCAAAACAAAGATATGAAGGCACTTTCAGCTAATTTAAAGCTACCTGCCTCTGAAGCAGTCATTTAGAAAATCCTCATGGATATAAATCTACATTAAGAATGTCTCAATTTCAGAAAGTAGAAAAGGGCATGATAGGATGACAGAAGAAACAGGATGGTAAATAGTTTCGGTATTTGTGCCTTCTATGCAAAGTGAGGGGAGTTCTGATGAGATACAAAAAGAGAAAGAATTTCTTGGATTGCATTTGATTCCTGGTCACTGCATGGACTCTGAATAGTTGGAAGTAGAGATTGTAAAGTGAACTAACTCATTGGCAGCTAATTGTAAAAAAGTATATGCAAAAGGATTAATTGTCTCCATTGCTAAGTTTGTGCAGAGACATTATGCAGTAGTTAAGAAAACAATTGCAAGGACTATAAATCCTCATGCTTTTAGGATCTTTACTGAACACCAGCTCAGATTAAAAAAAACACATTTCGTCTTTAAGTGTACACTTAAAAACTGTCACTGAAATTATGTCGAACATTGGCCACTGCTGGAAGTAAAGTAACAGTTTAGATGGACCAGTGATCTGTTTTTCCAATATACTGTATTTTGTATGAGTGAAAGAGAGTAATTTATCACCCTCTATTAAAACATTACCCTCCAGATTTACAAATTGCAATAAGCCTATCTAGTTGCCACAACTTATTGACTCTATGGTAAAAAAAAAAGCTTATCATAAGAGAAATGACTTTCCCTTTTAACAGAACCAGAGAGATGTTAGAATAGGACTACCATATATAAGAGGAAGAAATACAGATGACAAAGCAAAGGGTGTGTTATGCATAAAATTTAGGCAGTTTCAATTGTACCATCATGACTATTTTAGTAACACCCTGCAGATTCCTGTCAGAGACCTTTCGGCCAACATGGTATTCTTACATTAATTAGCCTAATGCCATTTGAGAAGCTCACGTGCAGAATGTGAATTCGGTAGAATCATCCTACTTATTCACCAGCAACTAATATTAAGACACATAATTTTCAATTATTGGAAGCAATGTATGGTTATTATTGTTTCATGGGCATTAGTAGCTTTATCCTTTGGCTTAGAGCTGGAAGGGATCTAGAGATGTTTCCAGTTCATGCTATGTGCTGGTGCAGGAATTCTGGAAATTGAAGTCCACAGGTCGTAAAGGGGCCTTTGTTCCCTATCCCTGATCTAGGCAATTGAGCAGGATAGGCTCCTCCAGTAGCCTGCTTCATTTATGTGATGCCCGTGAAGGAAAACGCATCCTCCAGGTCTAGCATAGTAGCCAGGAACTGGCATGGAGACCAAATTTTCTGATTTTATTTGTTTGTTTGTTCAATTTCTACGGCCACCCATCTCAGTCAATGACTCTGGGAGGCTTACAATTCAGAAAATATATCACAATTAGAAATTTTAAAAACATTTTAAAACAGTAAAGCTAGTAAAAAAAATATTATAACATCCAATTCAACATAAAAACATCCAGTTCAACTAATTGCCCACTAGGTGTTTTGGCAGCCTTCTAATTCCCCACCCCCCAGTTTTGTAACTTTTCTATACCTGTGCAGAAGACTACGTGAATGTTCAGTCAATTATCTGGTTTCAGGGCAATCAGAATCACTAGGGAACCTGATTTAATAGGGAAAGAATTCTAACCTGTCCCAAGTATCTTAAACATCTAGGCAAACTTACAACAAGCTGCTTGGGGGAGAATAGCATAAGGGAGAATTTCAAAAACATATAGTTCTAGTGTTCCAGAAAAAGTTTGGTGGCTATAGATTTCATGGCAAGAATCAACAAGTCAGACTTATCTTGCCCCAGAACTTTACCAATTTCCTCTAATATCGGCAGTCTCTGAGCTTGCTCTGAGCTTTCGGCTTCCTTTAGCCTGTAGCTGCTAGGTAACGCTGCCAGGACCAGGTAGTTCTTGTAGTGTAGTGTTGCCTTCCTCTGCTTTTCTGTCTTTCTAGAGGCTGATACTTTTTAGGGCTAGGTAAAGAGGCCTCGTGGTTTGAGTCAGAGTCTGCTGGTCCAAGTAAGAAATAGGAGAGCTTGTGGCTGGCACAGCATCACGGCCAAGAATGGAAGCATAGGCCTGTTTTCGGGAAACCCTCATCCGGTCATCTTCCTCAATTGAGGAAGACTGTTGAGACCTGGGCATGACAACAATTAATGATATTCATTGCTACAGGGTTCATTGATGACCACTTTAAATATTGTTTAAAGGTTATGAGACATATTGTTCTGCCCCAGCTGCCGACCCAAAAGAACACAGCACACACAGAGTCCGTACAAACCTTGGTTTACTAAATAAGTACTACTAATGAGCTTTCTTAGTAGTCGTTCAAACACAAATACAGTTTAAATCAGTCTTTTCTGAACCACGGCTGTTAATTCACCTTCATTAACAGCCGGCAAGAGTCCAAGGAAAAATAACTCAATTCTGAGGGAACAGTCTTTCAGATAACAGTAATCTTACTGTGGTTGGCAAAACACCCAGAAGCAATTAGCAGGAAAGATGACAAGAGAGAGAGAATAAGAGCCGATCAGACTGTTCTGGAATCAAGACACGAAGGAATATGAACCAAGTTGATTCCTGCAAATTGGCTCAGTCATCATCATCCCTTAAATAGGCTAAGGGAGTGGCCAATTAGTCCCAAGCCTTACTCCTGAGGAGACCTCCTCCTGAGGAACCAGTCCTGCCTTTTGGCAGCTCTGCGCGCCCGTGAATTGAGAAGAGGCTCCTCCTCTTCTTCCTCTTCACTTATGGGAGCTTCTGGAGGTTCTGAAGGCCCTGGCTGAATCCCTGCCTCTGGCACCGAGTCCTCTCCAGCCTCCTCGCTGTCTGACTTGGGTACCAGCTGCACAGGCCGCTGGCGAATCACCACATCAGCCTCCTTGCTGTCGGAATCAGCCACCAGCTGCACAGGCTGCTGGCGGGCCACAACACATATTAATGAAAAAAATAAGTATCACAGTAGCTACTGGTCATGATATTTATAAGCCACCTTCAATAAATGATAAGAAGTTTATGCCACCAGACTTGAAATTTTGGGCCTAGAAAATTTAGAACTATGCCGCCTTCGATCTGACCTAAATGTAGCACACAAAATTATCTGCTACAATGTCCTACCTATCAATGACTATTTCAGCTTCAACCGCAACAATACACGAGCTCACAATAGATACAAACTTAACGTAAATCACTCCAACCTTGATTGCAAAAAATTCAACTTCAGCAACAGAGTGGTCAATGCCTGGAATACATTACCTGACTCTGTAGTTTCTTCCCCAAACCCCCAAAACTTTAACCTTAGACCAGTGATGGCGAACTTTGTCAACTTTAAGACTTGGGGACTTCGACTCCCCGAATTGCCATAGGTTCGCCATCACCGCCTTAGACTGTCTACCGTTGACCTCACCCCATTCCTAAGAGGTCTGTAAGGGGCGTGCATAAGCGCACCAGCGTGCCTACCGTCTCTGTCCTAATGTCCCCATGTATTCGTAAAATATCATGTACTCATAACCATGCTTGTACATCTCATATATTCACAATCATGTTTATACTTTGTCTGTAATCATATATACACTTGACAAAATAAATAAATAAATAAATAAAATAAAATAAAATAAAATAGAAGTGATAGGTCTCTAAATTTTAATCCTTGGGGGTTAGTGGAGAGTTTATTATTATTAAGGTTATTTTCTGTATGTTTTGCTTATGGACTTTCTATAGCCATCTTACTGTTGACAATGAGAAACTTGGAACCTAGATAGATCTTTGTTTGTCCCAGCAGTATTTTCCTTATCTATGTTAGATGAACCCTTGCAGAAAAAATGAAGCATTGCAAGAAGGATGCTGGTTGGTTGTTGTTGTTTTTTTAATGTATCTCAATCAGGGATATATTAGTGCAGAATTCATCAGGAGGGTAAGATGTGATAGTTTTACAAGACTGGTAACCGTGATCTTATTTTTGGAAAAAATAAGACAAGCAAATAAATACAAAAGTATATTTTTATATTAGTTGCTCTTGAAGGTATTGCTGACTATTTTTATATAGTCAACTAAAACAAATGTGAATAAGAAGGATAGTTGTAATTAAGAAGGATGAGAAGGATAAGTTATAATGAAAATACATGCTATTTGTTTTCCATGTTACCTGTTATAAATGTTAATAAAAAAATGAATTCTGCTTATTTAACCTTATTCTGTTGCAGTACATTTGAAGTGATGTATTCAGAATGTAATGATAAAAATATTGTGTCTGTGTGAATGCACTGATGTGCATGCAGTTAGAAGAGATTCCTAAGGATTTATCTCATAGATAATTATTTGTTGAACATTTATACTGGACCATGTTTTGCATTATCTTCACGAAAGCAGTGATTTGGTCATTTTAGAGTGGCAGACAAAATAACTCATGTAAACAATTTATTCAGTAATAAAATTCTTCTCAGGTGATACTACTTTAGCCTGTATCTGAAGTATCCATAATTGAAACCTTTTTCCATGGAATTATTTCTTTTATCTATAAGAATATATTTTGTACATGATTTTTTTTCATTCTATCTATGAAGGAATATGCTATCATATGATTTTCTCACCTGCAGTCTAATGGTACGATCTAAGAGCAATTGTATTATCTCAATTATCTACTGTTTATGCATTGTGTTGCTATGGTCTTATTGCTTGCTACTGTACACTCTGACAGTTTTTTTTTAAACAAAAATTTCCACTCTAGTATACCTGAGGGTTAATTATACTGTTTGTAAATGAGATTTGTTTTCCTTGACTTTATTTCTTCCTTCCACCTGGTTTGAATGTGTCAGCATGATGGTGATCCTACTGAATTGTGTCACACTTGGAATGTATCAACCCTGTGATGATATGGATTGCCTCTCCAACAGATGTAAAATTTTGCAAGTAAGTAGCTCCCTTTCTGTAATGGCAATATGTGACCTTCTGGTTGACATCTTGACATATATTCCATAACTATGTTATGTGAACTAAAGTCATCAGCAAAATCACGTAGAAATAAGGCCCATAACAAGCCAGCACTTTTTAAATAATCTGTCAAAATGTCAAACTTGCTATTCTAGCTATTCATACATCTCCTTCTGTGTTTCCCCATATAACATTAGACTATATTATTGGGACTTTGAAAAAGTATTCATTCCCTTTCAGTTTTTCCAAATGTGAATATCTCTGTCAGTTATTTATTAGAGCTTCTTGTGGATCCTGCTGATGTATAGAGTATTGAGACAGCAAATAGCATCAAAGTGGGGTGCTTATTCACTTGTTTCATAAACAAAGCCAAAAGAAATTTCTAAAAAGTCTTCATTAAAAAGTGGTTGATGCTCAATGTTCTAAAAAAGATTATAAAACCATTTCTAAAACTCCATCAACCCACAGTCAGACATAGAAATTGAGAGGATTTGAAACAAGGTAAATCTTCCCAAGAGCGGATGACTTATCAAAATCAACATAATTTTGATTGATTCCCAGAGTCTTCAATAATAAAGACTATACATATAAAGTACATAAATACATTCAGAAAGTCACACAGAACTATTGAACAACATATACTGGTCTGCAGGTCTCTACTGCCTTGGCTAAAGTAATTACTTTCATGAGTCCATCATCAGAAAATTACTGGGAGAGTAGCAATATAGAAGTCATTCCTCACTAAGAAGAATGTTGATGCTCATTTCAAGTTTGTCAAAAATTACCTGGATAAACCTTCAGATGTCTGGAGGAATATTCTATGGATACAAAAGTCAAAAGTGGAATGTTTCAGTTTCTGTGGAATACATTTTGTCTGGAATAAATAAACATTGCATTCCACAATAAGAACTTCATGCCATGTACAAAGAGGAGATGGAAGTTTACTTGTTGGGGGATACTTTGCTGTCCCATTTCTGCCCATCTTTTAAAATGTATGTGGGTACATGCTATAGCAAGATTCTAAGTATACAAGCTCATGTACAGAGAATGGATAAAAAAAAAATCCAGCATTTTGGCATGGCCAGGTGGAAGATTGGCATTTTAGAGTCAAATCTCATACAAATGATTTGGCAATACCTAAAGCCAGCAGTTCCTATTCGAAAAACCCTCAAATATTACTGAGCTAAAGTGGTTTGCTATGAATAATAGGGCAACATTCCTGTAAAGCAATGTGAAAGAGATGAGAGATGCTTTTGTTTATGAAGTAAATGCAACAATCACCAAATCTTTACATTAGCTGTTCACACAGCCTGATGTCAGGCTCAAGCCCAAAGGCAATACAATGAAATCCAAATGAGTCCAGTCCTTTATTTGCTTATATCTAATGGACAGAAACTTGCCAAACTAAAGCTGTAACCTTCTAACCCAGGGGACCCCAGCCCCCCAGTCTGGGCCGCACAAACAAGCAAAGCCCCATCTGCAGGATGCAGGCAGCACATGAAACCACACCCCCTCCGGTCTGTGGAAAAACCTTTCTCCACAGAACTGGTCCCTGGTGCCCAAAAGGCTGGAGGCCGTTGTTCTAACCTACTTGAAATATGATCTCTTATCCTCTTCCTCATCTAGCTTGGGACCCCTCATTCATTGTAACTTCAATCACTGAAAAAGTAGACATTATGCAAGGACTACCTGTAGACTGTTTAATACGTTCTAAATAGCAAACGTTGTTGGACTGAATTACAAATATAAAAATAAAAAACAATCAATAAACAATAGATTAAAACAAACAAAAATGTGTAAAGATTATGTCAGGCAGCTAAAAAAACAAAGATCTCAGCTTAGTCTACTATTTGTTAAGGGACCAGGTAGACATTTCTACAAACAGTGTTCAGTGGAAGGATTGGTGGATGTACTAGAATAGGCTCCTTTCTCTGTAAGCCATCTGCAACTTCTTTGTGGGTGGCAGTGCCTGCAAAAGGGTCTTCAAACATTATGTTAAACAATGTATTAAGACCAGCGATGGGTTGCTTTCGGTTCGGCCTGGTTCTTAGAACTGGGTCGCTCCGCCCACCCGCCCGGGTCGCTCCGCCCACCCACCAGGGACGCTCCGTCCACCCGCCCAGGACGCTTCTGCGCATGTGCAGAAGCGCGCGCGAGAACCGGTAGCAATGGGTTTTAGAACCCACTACTGATTAAGACTATATAGCCGTGATGGCGAACCTATGGCACGCGTGCCACAAGTGGCACACGGAGCCATATCGGTAGGCACGCGAGCTCAGGTTCGGCGTGCACGTGCGTGCCGGCCAGCTGATTTTCAGGCCTTCTGGGCCCACTGGGAGTCGGGAAACAGGATGTTTCTAGCCTCCGGAGGGGATGGGGAAGGCCCGTTTTTTGCTCTCCCCAGGCTCCAGAGCCTTTCTAGGAGCCTGGGGAGGGCAAAAACGGCCTTCCCCCCCCCCGGAGGCCCTCCGGAGGCCAGAAATGGCCCGTTTCCCAATTTGAAATGGGCCATTTCTGGCCTCCGGAGGGCCTCCGAGGGGTGGGGGTGGGGAAGGCCATTTTTCACCCTCCCCAGGCTCCTAGAAAGGCTCTGAAGCCTGGGGAGAGCGAAAAACGGGCGTGCCATCGCGTGCCGGGAGCGGGGGGAGGTCATGCGTGCATGCGGGGGGGTGCGCATGGAATTATGGGTGTGGGCACGCACATGCGTGACCCCCCCACACTCCCCCCCTTTTGGCACGTGAACCAAAAAAGGTTCGCCATCACTGCTATATAGAAAATCCTGTTTATGTATTTCATGTGCCTATTCAAAATAATGGTTAAAATTAATTTAAATCTGCATCTTTTTTCTTATGGACATTTTAGGTGTTTGATGACTTCATTTTTATCTTCTTTGCTATGGAAATGGTGCTGAAGATGGTGGCCCTGGGGATATTTGGCAAGAAATGCTACCTTGGAGATACCTGGAACCGCCTGGATTTCTTCATTGTTATGGCTGGGTAGGTGTTTTCTTTTTTTTTTTTAACCTTACAGAAAAACTCTAATAGACTAATAGATATGGAATTGGGCACTGTCTCTAAACATAATTTGAACATAACTGTAAGAATGATTCAATTCTGTCATGTTAAAAATTAAAAAGTGAATTGAAAGCATGTCTCCATACATTGAAAGGACTGCTAAGAAAACTTGATACAAATGAAAAAGTTCATCAGCACATCATAGTCTTTCAGCCAGTTTCGTACTCATCTGTTGGGAAAGTTAATGGCCTTCCTTATATTACTTGGGAAGGACAGACATTAAAGGCTGGTGAATGCCAATGAGGCTGTGGGAGGTTGCATTGCTATGTTTCTCTAAGTAAAAAACACTTGGAAACATCTTATAGCTTTAGAATCCCATATATTATATACAGTAAGTCCACTTTGGGCATAATATGGGTACTTACTAGAATCCCCTGCTTTGTACATGAAATTGAATTAAAATGTCCTAGTGAGTAACTATTCAGTTTCTATTTTAATACTTTCACAGAAATAATGTCTACAATTTCCCTAATTGATTAGTATCACTATCAAACCATTTTACCATTATGAAATTCCCCCCCTAATATTCAGCTAAAATACTTTCCTGAAACTTCACCACTCTGAAACAACAAACAGGTAATGAGCCCATTCTGTTTGTGTTATGAGCTGCTAGGAAGCTAATTTAAGTATCAATAGTGAATAGCTTTATCCAAGGATTTACAAAGGCTGTTGTCCAGGCTGAATCTTGTGATGCTGCATCTGACCAACTGGATGGTTCTTAGCCCCTTGTACAAGGCTTCCCTCTTCAGCATAAATTTAAAGGGGCAGGGCGGAACTGAAAGGAAGATGCTTAGAAGTCCCCAAAAAAGAACTTACCAGCATTTTGTAAACAATTTGAAAACATAAGGGGGTGATGTGAAATTGTGCATTTCTGGGGAAAACTAATCCTTAAATATATAAAAATCATTTAAGGAATATAATAGTAACAATAGAAGGTAACAATCATATAGTCAGAATTCCAAAGAAAAAACAGTTGGATATTGCCGTCTTAAAGAATATCTTAAGATTCCAAACATGTTCAAATGACAT
Organism: Thermophis baileyi; assembly: GCA_003457575.1. Taxonomy (NCBI): domain Eukaryota; kingdom Metazoa; phylum Chordata; class Lepidosauria; order Squamata; family Dipsadidae; genus Thermophis; species Thermophis baileyi. The sequence goes on from QLTV01004445.1 coordinate 3,030,831, forward strand.
TGCAAAAATGCACGTTTGAGGAAGATTATCTAAACCTTCTGTTAGAATGTGGTTGGGCAGGCCCTTCTTGCTCCTTCGCATTTGTTCTTCCTCTCAAGCAATATCCTCACAAATTTATAAACTTTTGAGGACAAATGAAAGGTACTTTTTGGGAGTGACTGTTGCTTTTCCCATTATTCTTCCCATGATATAATCTCACTCTACATGGCAAACCATAGAATTATCTGGTGGTTCAATCCATCTTCCCAATAACCATTTGCTTCAGTAAAAAGCACTGACTAAAGTTTTCCCCATAATATCACTGTATTATGACAGTAGGGTGTTAATGTCTATTGAAGATGATTGAAGTGACACTGTTGTGTTATGCCAAAAGATAGTGTATGATGCAATGGAGAATACAGTTACTTGCTATGATTAAAAAACTAAATGTCTATTAATGCATCTTAAATTTGTGTTTGTCTTTTTTCACATCCATTCACATTGCTGACCTATATTCAAGCTTGTGATCAACTACAGATTCTTTTTTTTACATATGCCTTTATATACCAATTATACCCTTGTGCATTTGATGAGGACCCAGATTGTTGGGGGCAATATGCTGACTCTGTAAACCGCTTAGAGAGGGCTGTAAAAGCACTATGAAGCAGTATATAAGTCTAAGTGCTATTGCTATTTCTTCTCCTAAGTGAAGAGCTCTGTATCTGTCTCCATAAACTTCAATTTTTCTTTTGAGCCCACTTTCCTAATCTATCAAAATAATTTTGATTTTGATTTTTGTCTCTCAGTACATATTAATAACCACCCAATGTAATTCTGTATCATCATCAAATCTGATAAGTAGCTGGTACAAAGCATAGAAACAGAACGGAGTTTTTATGATCAGTTCAGTGCTGTTTCATTTTACAGAGTTTGGGCGTTAAGGGCATCTTTTTATTAAAAGCAAAAGCATTGTGATTCTGTCTTTACTTTCCGATGGCCCATCTAAGCACACCTCAGGGACAAGGTGACATTTAAGTGCTTTAACAGCCAAGTTGCTGTATTAAAGCTGCAGTAGTCACTTCCTCTGTCCCTCTGCAAGCTGAGTGAAGGGCACATAGGGATTTGCAAGTTAAATAGCTAGTTGCACTGTCACAGTTTACACTTGTAGCCAAAATTTTACAGAATGGTGTCATTATACAATGAACATTTGCCCTGCCAATTCTTTTTCTCAGTAAATAATCATTTATCATTTTTATCTGGAATTTACAACTAGCAATGGGTTTTATCTGGAATTCACAACTAGCAATGGGTTCAAGCTTAATAAGTAGAAAACAGCTCTGTAAAATGGTATTTTCTATAGCAAAGAATAGCAATACCATTTCTTTGTATTCCATTAAGTCAGCACAGAATTGTCACTTGGCTTGTTTTAGATCAGTGTAAATCCTTTATTGCCATCTACAAGTTTTTATTGTTGTCATTGTTTAATGAAGCCAGAATGCTTACTGCTGGCCAAATTTAAATGTCATACAATCTAATTAATTACCGTATCTTGTGCAAATGAGAATCTTTTCACTTTGAAAAATGTGCCAGATCTAACTTTGAATCCTGTCATTTGTTATGTCAATATATATTTCTATCAGATTAAACAATAGAAAATTCCTCAATTATAAAAATGGGTATAAAGGGATATCATGTCTTCCTTTCACCACAGACCACCCATAACTCCAAAACAGGAACTATGTTTCTATTGATCATTCAAATCTAGGAGAATCTCATAAAATTCATATGTATTTGGGGGGGGGGGGTTGGAAACAATCTATACCTCAAATGCAAGCTGAGAGAAAAGGCAGTTACAAGTGGCAGATTTATTTGCTGATTTTCTGGGGAAATATTATTACTATTGTAACAATGTAGTATGTTGCCCTTCAAAACATATTTTATAACACAACAGATTTACTGAGGAAGTTACTCAAAAGACAACTCAGATGGAGTACTCTCAGTGTAACACTCAAGGTAAAATTTATATATTATTTAAAATGTTCAGAATCAAGTTCAGTATCTTCGACAATTGCCAAAGTAAATGTATACGTATGGGCACACCAATACTTGACCCATATTCCAGAACACAACTTGTTTCTTATGCCAGTTGGAGTATAAAAGTGTATACTCTATTCATTGCAAACAAAAAAGACCATAAGGAAACAAAGAATATAGAAATGCTTGTTGTTCAATGCACTGTTCTGATGAATTAGCAGTAATCTATTTTACCACACTATAGATTTCATTCCCTTCTCTCTCCCTCCTCTCTCTCTCGTTCTTAATTCCAACATTAATTCATTGGAGAGGGGGTTATCCTAATTTTACCTAGCACTAAAACCTCTGGAACATATATATATAGTTTAGTAAAGGTTTTATCAAAAGTTGTGACTCATATAAATTACTTAGAGGTTAAATCAAACTCACAGGCTGAGTTTAAAAACTAATAACACTTTGTAAACCACCCCCCAGACGCCCAACATTTATTCTATCCAAACTTCTATTGAACTAGGATACAATCCTCCCTTCTCTTGTATTGTGTGGAAGGAAGCATTGAATCCAGGTTTAATAGAAGTCTGATAGAACAAAGTGTAGCAGAAGAGTGAGATGTGTGCCACTGATTTAGCAAAGTACCTAAAAATTGCTGATAGGTGCCAGTAGGAGGCAGAATACAGAATAACAGAGTTGGAAGGGACTTTGGAGGTTTTCTAGTGCAACCCCCTATTTGAGTAGGAGACCCTAAACCATTCTGGACAAAAACTTCTGGCCATTCCACTGATTAATTATTCTCTCTGTCAGAAAATTTCTCCTTAATTTTAGGTTGGATCTCTCTTTGATAATCTTCCATCTGTTACTTCTTGTCCTGCCCTCAGGTGCTTGAAGAATAGGTCAACCCCCTCTTTTCTGTGACTCAACACTCTTTATAGAATCTCATGCAACTTTTTTATAGTGTGGTGACCAAAACTGGACACAGTTGTCAAGCACCGGAAATCAAGAGCCAAGGCAGTTCAAATTAATACAGGTTCATTACAAGCTAACACTCTCTACAAGAATCAATGAAACTGATGATATTACAAAGATACGCAACATCATCAGCAACTGTCAGACAGCAACCATCTCCCCTGAGGAAATCATCAATGTTTCCCGCGATGGCCCTGAGTTCAAGTACGGTGACGGCTCAGTGGCTCCACGCTTCTGCAGAGTCGTTTGCAAGAATGAGACCAGCAAACGCAAATTCATACATTCTATCAACTCAATTGCCAGAAGCAACACCAACCATAACAAACTTCGCTATCCACACTACAACAAGTCCACTCCCATGAACTACTCGCTGAACTCAAAACACGCCAAGACCAGGGAGAAACTGACTTATACATTGACTACCGCGCTGACTGTATTAAAAGTAAGAACAACGGCCCACATCTCAACAACCACCACCCCAACAACCAATACTAGGCATGCACGCCCCTAACTTCCTCAAAATCCACCGCCACAGACCTTAAATGCAAGCTACTTAACGCAAGAAGCCTCGTAAACAAAATACCAGAATTCCTCCTCTTACTAAATACGGCTATATTCGACATTATATTTGTCTGCGAGACGTGGCTGAATTCATCCCTCCCAGACTCCATTACCACAGTAAGAGACTATCATGTTTACCGGTCTGAGCGTGAAATCCGCAGAGGAGGTGGTGTTGCTATCTTCTATTAAAAAATCCCTAAATCTAAAAAATATTCTAGTTACACAGGAGCTTTCTCTTCCTCAGACCATCCCTAAATCTAAAAAATATTCAAGTTACACAGGAACTTGCCCTCCCTGAGACCATCGTATGCGAGCTGTCCCTAAACACCACATTTCGCTTCTTACTCTGTTACAGAGCCCCTGATTACGATCTTGTACATGCGAACAAACTAAATTCACTACTAACATGGGCAGCCTCTTGCCCACACCCTCTTATCTTTCTTGGTGACTTCAATCTACCTCTTATTAATTGGACCCTAAATGAATGTACAACAGAACCAATACATACAACTATGTACAATGCCGTTACTACTCTGGGACTGGATCAACTAGTAACAAACAACACTAGACTCAAGAACTGCCTTGATCTCATCTTCTGCAATAGTTTAAACTCAATTTATGGTCTACAAATAAATGAACCCTTTTCCAACAGTGACCACGGCATGATTGACTTTTGTCTCAACATGTCCTTACAAAGACAATCATAATGACAGAATCCCAAAGTATAACTTTAGAAAAGCCAACTATGATCTCATAACTGACAACTTCTCATCTCTTGATTGGCAAACTTTGTTCACTGGCTGCAACACAGCCGAAGATCATTTTAACATTTTTTTGCACGAAGTCAAAAGAATCATCAAACTATACATACCACTAATAACCCCCAAAACCAGGAAAAACAAATTACCCATAATAATAAGGAAGCTTCAGTCAAAAAAAACCCTCTTTGGCGCAAAAACAAAACTGGCTACATACCTAACTTCAAAAGTCGCTACAAAACCTTATGCCGACAGGTAAAGGCAGAATGCATCTGTTATCACAGCAAACGAGGAAAACCTACTATGCACGAAATGCACCTGGGCCTTCTATAATTTTGTAAACAACAAACTTAAAGACTCAAGATCCATCCCACCACTAAAAGGGCCAAACGGGAAAGACTGTAATGATGAAACCGTTAAGGCCAACCTCTTCAACACATTCTTCGGTTCAGTCTTTGTGAACAGCAACGGCTCATGCCCCACATTTCCCAATCGTACCACAACTAATCACAACAATCTACTACATGTCAATTTCACAGAAAATGCCGTTAAAAAGGCACTACGCAACCGAAAACCATCTCTATCTATTGGCCCTGATGGATTATGTGCCTACTTCTTAAAAAAGCTCTCAACCACCATAGCAGAACCTCTTAGCATAATCTATGAAGTATCTTTCAAAACCAGCTCCTTGCCTAGCTTATGGTCACTAGCCACGGTCATCCCTATCTTCAAAAAGGGAAACCCCAGCCTAGTTGAAAATTACAGACCAATCTCTTTATGTTGCATCACATGCAAAGTCATGGAATCAATCATTAACCAATCCATTACCCTCCACTTAGAGACAAGCA
>QLTV01004445.1:3038647-3068647 GCA_003457575.1 Thermophis baileyi
ATGCTGAGAAAAATGCCCCCCCCCCAGAACCAAGGATGGACAGTCGACATAGTCTTTAGGTGGCAATACCCACAGCCACTCGGTCTTGTCTGGGTTAAGTCTGAGCCTGTTAACTCCCATCCAGACCCTCACAGCCTCCAGGCACCGGCACATCACATCCTCTGCTTCACTGAACTGACGCGGGGTGGAGATATACAATTGGGTATCATCAGCATATTGCTGATACCTCACCCCGCATCGTTGGATGATCTCACCCAGCGGTTTCATGTAGTAGTAAATAAGTAAGAACAGAGAGCTGGAGCTGATTCAGAGTGGCACAACATCCTTGGATGGAGGAGCCTTGCATCTGTCTGTCTGTCTGTCTGTCTTCTATCCCCATTTAGGAATTAGTTCATAAGTAAAAGTTACAGTTCAAGAATAAAAACAGTTGCATTTGATAACATATTGGAAATGCAGCTAACCCAAAGAACATTCATAAAAGCAATAGAAGTCCAATAGAAATGCAATGAGCTATAAATACTGTGAAACAAACAAATACTCTCTTTTCAATGGGAAATGGAGTATCAAGTGGAAATACTGTCAGGGTTTGGCGATCTTTTGTGGTTCCTTGAGTGAATCAGATATCATAGAAATTTCTCTCAAGATTATTCTGATCATATGGGAAAAGGCCACCTAATTTCCACCCCCAAGTTATTACTGCATTGTTCTCTTTGCATAGGCAATTTTTGAGAAGCTGCAAACGGCAACTTAGGTCCCTAACCTTTTTGAGAGCTGCAGTAGGATATCCAACAATGCACTGACATTTCTAGAAAGGGTATGGCTGTAATTTTTTTGGACTTTTGTCCCACCGAGATGAGGTTTCAGAGTGGGAATGGGAATGAGAAGTCTCAGGGACAGCAAAATAGCTCTAACAAATATTATGCTAAAGCTTTCCCCATGATTCAAAAACCTTTGATTATAATGTGTGCATCTAGTAGAAAAATTAAGAAAAAAGAAAGAAAAATAGTAATTTGTACAGTCCCAGATATTATAGTCCCCAATTCTGGATTTATAAGATAAGGTAGGCTATAAATCATCAATAAAATGACATTAGTGCCTATACAATAGTAGGCACACCTATTTTGTTTACTCAAGTATATTTCTTCCCTCATCTCCCCCTATTTGCAAATTCCAAGAGTTACAATTTTCCTTAAGTAAATTCCACCATCTGTTTCTTGCCCTCTTCACCTTCACTTCCCAGGCAATTTAGCTGTTTCTGGAGGAAGACTCCACTGTCACTAAAAATGGACAGTTGCCATAGCAATGAGAATTGTCATCACTATATCTTTATTCCCCCCTCTCCTTCCCAGATTAAGGAGTGACTTTTAAAATAAAAGGCCACAAATCAATATTTTTCTTCTTTGCTGTCTCCCTTAAGAAATCAGACACTTCCCAAAACAAAAGCATATCTTTTGCTGGGCTAAATAAAACATTGAAGCACACAAAGAAGCAATATCTTTTCTCCGCTGAATTCCCATTTCTTTACCATCTCTCAGGTTAGATTAGACAGCAGGTGGCCAGGTGGCTAGTATTTGGCAGCTGCTGTTGAAGAACAAGGCCATTCTCCATTTCATTTGTTTGCTGCAGGAATATTCACAAAGCAGGTATGGTAAAAGAAAAAGAAATCAAGATGGCAGCTGTAATGGTGCCAACAAAGCTCTGCCTATTTTTTATGTGTGCAGAGGATTTTGTTTATTTAGTGGATGATTTACTTATTTAAAACATTTGACCAGTCACACACCTCAGTCAAGGTGACTCTAACAGGCTTATAGAAAATGCAAGAAAATCTCAGAAAAATTAATACCAAAACACAATACAGAAACCAATGAGCAATCATGAAACAATAAAACAATATAATTGAGATAAACAACACCATTATGTAAATGGTGGTCACAACCCAAAGGCCTTGGGAAAAAGCCAGGTATTGACAACCTTACTGAAGGTCAGCAGATTAAGTGCCAACCATTTCTCAGGAAGGTCATCCCATATTTCCTCTTTGTCCTCATTCCTGGAAATGTGACTCACGCAGTGTTATTGAGGTTTGTTAGTGGCTTTGGTTGTCCAAGATATCTTCACAAAAGCTTCAGCATCCAAGGATCTCTAAGTTGTATACTCAGCAGATGTGTATAAATACCCCTGTTCTGAATCAAGCGTAGATTGGTTATGCTATCATCAGGCAGTTTAACACAGACACAATGGTACATTCAATCAGATTATATTTTATTCTTCAGGCATCCTCTGACAACACTCACGGTTATGTAGAAGTTCTTCTGAATCTACAGTCATAATCTGGAACCATCACGAATATTGTAAAAAAGGATTAACGCTTCCCATCTCCTTCTTCAGGCATGCTTTCCCGGTAGATTCTTGAAAGTGACTTCCTTTGGGATAGCGTACTTCAATTACTCCCGCCCCCCCAGGCATACTTCAATGACCAATGAGAGTACACAGTTATTATCACATAAAATAAACTACATGGCATGGACTACATTCCCCAGAATGCTATGTCTTAAAGAGACAGTTCTTAATTCTAGGCTAAACCCTTGATAAGCCAGCACAACCCCTATCCTGAAGACATCAACAGATTTTCTACGATGAGACTTAAAAATGGACAGAATTTCAATTGCACAATTGTGGCTGCCATCTTGACTTCTTTTTCTCATATACTCCTGATTTGGCGTATGTTCTCTTGCAGATAGAGTTGTTTTTTCCCCCAAGAACTGACTCGCATTGGAGTGTACTTGCTGAACCAATTTTAACTTAAGAAGCTTCTTTTCACAAAGTAGTTTAGAAGTAAGACTTCAACATTTAAGATTAAGTGTACTAAATTGCTTGTCAGTTTTGTAATGGTAGGTCTGTGATTAAGAGGACGAGGAGAGTGAGAAAGTCACTGCTTTGAAAAAACATATGAGCTCCAATTTCTTTTCCATCTGACCTCATCTGGCTTGCTGCTTAAATCTGTTCTCCCATCATGGTTATTAGCATTTATCTGGAATTTTAGATTCTGGTGCTTAATACTAGAGCATTATTCTTAATGCTTCTTCTCTATAAATGATAATTGTATGACTTTATTATGATAAGTAGATGATGTGGTGGAATCAGCGGCTGAAAGGAAGGAGGCCCTGGTGGGGGTAGTTAAGAGATATGCCAGTCTAGACTCTATAGATGGGAGGAAGCATAGAAGTTCAAACACTTAGATCTATATCTGGATTTCCCAGGGGAAAACAGGCAGTCTGGTGAGATTCTTGTGTACAGTGGAGTCAACAGTAAAGGAACCTCTTGACCTAAGTCCCAGAGCCACTTTTATTGTTTGTGCCTGACAACCCGTAGCTCTTGGAAGATATATATGGCAAAGTGAAATCCCAGACCTGGTACAAGATAATGTATAGCAGTGCCAATATGGAATTTACACTATCCTCAGTGAGTTGCCAACGATCACTGTGCATAACCTGAATCCAGAGGAACATCACCTAAAGATCATACTCAATTTCTTACCTTGTTTGCTTCAGTGGGCATATGGCTGCCTTACTGAGCATATGAGATAACATAAAATCTGAAGATATTTTTTCAGATCGAAAGAAATAATATTTATTGTAGCATCTGTGTCATAGGTGCCAACTTAGGAAAATTCAGAATAGGGATACTCATTAACCTTGAAAATGAGTTTCTAATCTTTGTTTCCAGTTCTTCAAACACAATAACAATTAAATTCTAAAAACAAGAACACATTTTTAATTGCAAATCATATTTCAAATCATATTCCTAAGTGAATGTTAAAAGCAAGAAATTTTCACTGCCCTTTTATACAGCAAAACTGCAGATTTGAAGGGTATTTTTGCATTACTTAATGGGGTTAATTAAGACAAGAACATTTCCTATATATGATAAGCTAGAACCTAGTTTTCATGAACAATAGATGTAACATACCTATTTCTAGACTGAACCATTTCAAATTACAGAAGGAAGGTCATATAATGGATTTTTTTTCATGCTGAAAAGAAATTTAGATTAAAAAGAATTATTTTAAGCTTCTTTATTAAAGCTCATTTTTTCTCCCAAGGAATATGGAAGGAATGAAGGAAGATTGATCATATGAGCCTGCAGCATAGAAACATACATACCACATTATCCCTTTTTGGCATAAGCAAAGGACAAAAATATGTAAGAAATAAAAAAAATGAAAACCATGAGATAAGGAAAGAAAATATAGCTCAATCCGGGTTATCCCAACCTTATTCACTGTACTACTCTATATCTTTCTATACTTGCACATCATCCTTCCACTGAATCATCCTTTAATTCTTGAAATGTTTCATCTCTTTTTTTGAGGATTTCATCAGTTCTGTTCCACCATGTTTTTCTAAGTCTTCCTCTTCTTCAACCATTCATTCTTTTTTCATATATTTGTTTTACAATTTGATCCTCATTCATTCAGTTTGTATGATTAAACAGTGTTTATGTATTGATCACTTACTCATACAGATTCAATGACATCCATTCATTCTTGAGCCTATATCTTCTTGTTTTACTACATGCACTTCTTAAGTACTCCATTTTCATTCCGTTCAATTTACTTTTATATTTTTCTTGACAAATGCAACCCTCGCTACCATATAACAAAGTAGGAGAAGGCCAACAACACTCACAGGGAACATCAGAAGACAATGATGACAAAAGAGTAGTCACAGCCACATAATTGAAACCCTATTGGTTTGTACATGTTTGCAATGTCTACATGTGTACAAAAGATGTGGAGCTTCAATTCCACATTTATCGCCATCATCTTGACTTTTCTGATGCTTCCTACAGACCCCTACTTCAGAAGTATGCTCTTATAAACAGGTAGTTTTGCTTTTTTTTAAATAAAAAAATCATTTTTTGCAGCAGACCACATGTTACCCATACTAACATTTGCATATATTAAAAGATCTCCATCTATTTTACCATATTTCATACATATTTTATCATGGTGCACAAATTCATTCAGTTGCTGTAGGCTTTTTTGCCTTTTATGCATTACTTTCAATTATTCACTCCGCTTCCCCTGCCAATCCTTGGTCTTTGAAACTGTATATTGATTTTCAGATTCAATGTATATGCATAACATTCCATGCAACTTATTTGGATTCTCAATCAACAACATGGCATCATTATCTGCATACATAAATATCTGTGCATTCTTATTATTCAGTAGGTATTTTATTCTCACACATGCTTTTTATCCACCGTACAGTGTACCATTATTATTACATTCAGCAACTACAGAGCAACTTCTTATTTGTGCAAAACATTACATATTCACTTCGTTATAAACTTTCTCAACATTCAACAAACATATAATTAACTTCCTTTCTTACATTCATACATTTCTCAATAATCTGTTGAAGAGCAAAAGTCTGGTCTGCATAGACAGTACTTGTGTCCTGCACTGCAACTCTCAGTCTTTGCTCTATTTTTATAAATGAGGCCTAGATTTAAATTACTACCACATCTCCTGTCAGCAAAGATGTTAGGCTGGCATTACTTATCATTGTTGAGACACAGCAATTCTTCTAATAAACTCAAAGCTTACAGGAAAACTGAAACACAATGGTATCGTGGCATGAATTTCATGTGCCAAAGTTATCCATATTGGAGGTATTATAAATATTTTGTAACATCCAGAAGTGGGTTCCTCCCAGTTTGGACTGGTTCACCTGAACCGGTAGCAACCCGCTGGTGATGTCACGATGATGTCACGAATCTGGTTCGGTCAGTGCCGGTCCGTGGACGCCACCAAATTTTAAATTTTTTTTAATTTTTTTTAATTTTTTTTTTAAAAAATTCCATATTTTTTTTTTCTTCTGTGCATGCGCAGAAGCCAAGTTTCTGGCACTACGCATGCATCGCCATCTTGTTTTTGGCTTTTGGGGGGGGATTTTTTTGATTTTTTTGCACTTCGCATGCGCGCGCCCACGAGGCGCGCCCACGCGGCACGGGAGGAAGCAAACCGGCAGTGAGGTAAGTTAGAACCCACCCCTGGTGTGCATGTGTACACACACACACACACACACACACACACACAATACAATTATATAACTATAGTGCCTTTTAACTTATTGTATTTTGTATAAATGAGTCCCATATTTCATTGTACTGTACTTATCCATACAAAATCTACATCTGTAGGCAATCAGCACATAGCAAATGTAGCAAGTATAATCAAGTGATCAATCCATTGAATAAATGGGGCCATTCATTATGCATTATTTTAACCATTTTAGGGTATAAATAATCTAAGAGGGAATTGTTTCAACTTAATATTACATTGATATATTGTATTCCTAAAAATTAAAGCTGAGAAATTATACTCCTGAAGCTAGGCTGAACAGGAATACTTTCAACAACCATATTAAACTGGTCCTAGCTGAAGATTTCTAAATAGCTTCTGACCAATTACGGTATTAAGAGTTCAATGAAAAATGATTTATGAAAAGAAATCTGCAGGTTCATTGATTGTTTCACACCTTTTATTTAGATTCTGCCCTGTCTACAGAGTTTCAGTTTCAAAATGAATTGCAGTTCACAGCTATTTTACGCACATCAGAACTGATTGTGTTAATTCATATCATGTTTTTTCAGGATGGGGGGGTCACTATCTTTTTTGGTGGAACTGATCTCTGAAAGCCTTGTTGAGAGTTTTGGGGCAATCTAAAATGGGGGAATTCCATAAAAAAAAAATCTGCTTCCTTTTCCACTCATAGGAACAGACCATTATATTGGACAACAATCTATCAAAAAGTAGACTTATTTACAGAGTGAATGAATTGTTCTTCCAAAATGCTAAATAAATAAATAAAAAGATATCACTGATCAAAGTAATTACTCTGCTCCACCCTATTTTTAAATCTGAAATGCTACAAGAATTACAAGAGAAAGCTAGAAAATGTTACGCTTGTATAAAAAAGGAAATACTAAGAAATCTTTTCCTCATTCTGCATTCTTTCTTTCACATTGCAAAAATCCAAATAAATATTATGGGAAAGAAAAGTCAAAAGATGTCCAATTCTTCCCCCACCCCACCCCAATATGGCTAGAGAGGTGTCAGCAACTAACAATCAGTTCTATGCTTGTTGAACATGAAGCAACTAAATTATCTGATAACTGGTGAGCAGAAGGCAGGAGCTAAAGGAAAATAAATACCCCAGTACCTGCTAGGAATAGCATCCCAAGAAGGGGAAGACAACATAGATCTTTTCTATTCCATTTTTCTTGTATCTAAGATATGAAATAAACCCCTTTGGATAAATTCATTTTTCAGACTAAGCCATAATGTGGTTCATCTGTCTTTGACTTAGTATAATATGTAAACCTACATTCTGCATTTTGAAAATCATGGTTTATACTGTTATTTATCAACCAAGCCACTGTGATTTCTTTAACAAGCTGTGGTTAAAGCCAGTGATAGCTTAGTGGCTTTCCAACGTGCAATCTTAGCTAGTTGGAAAGTATGAACTTGCAACCTTAGCTTGTTGAAAAATAACACTTTTCCAAATGCCAAAAATAATAATTTTATATCAAGGGTCCTGAAGATATATTTTAAATCAGGGCTCTCCAACCTTGGCAACTTTAAGCCTGGAGGACTTTAACTCCCAGAATTCCCCAGCCAGCAAAGCTAAATAAGCAAAGCTGGCTGGGGAATTCTGGGAGTTGAAGTCCTCCAGGCTTAAAGTTGCCAAGGTTGGAGAGCCCTGTTTTAAATGATAAAAACGTATATTCCTGAATTCTTTTAACTTCCAAAATAACAGACTCCTGACTTGCTTTTTTGCCTTTTAAAAAATCTGGCTGTAATCAGACAATCAGTGTTGGTCCCTGCCAACACTGTGAAATCTACACTAAGTTGTCACTTGACATGACTGGTGCTTATGCCTCCACACATTAGCTTCAAAAACACCCCTATATTTCTTAATAGGACCTGACATTTTCTCTCCCTAGGTCTGGGAGAGATCTAAGTGTAAAAGTGGTGTGAAATGATCACATATTATGCTTTGGAATGGGTGTCATAGACCTGGGTCACTTTCATAAAGCTTTTGCCAGGAGAGAAATAAATCCTAGATTAAATCAAGAATAACTTAATTAAGTGACTTGCTGTTTGGGGGTGTTGAGCTTCTCGGCTCTAAAACTAAAGTAACTGTGTAATTAGTAATTAATTTTTTTCTTTACTCCCAGAAGATATATCTTATTTAATGCTGGGAGAGAAAATAGAGTGAAGAAAACCAAACCTCACAGGGTGGAAAGAAAAAGAGAAGGACTAAAATTACATCCTGTCTCCTTGTTCTGATACCCTCTAGGACAGGGGTCTGCAACCTGTGGCTCCGGAGCCGCATGCGGCTCTTTGGGCCCTTTGCTGCGGCTCCCTGTCACCCTGTCACGGCAGAGGGATGAAAGAGCCATCATTCTGTCATGGCAGTGGCATGGCCGGAACCTTAGTGCGGGAGCAAAGCGTCCCGCTACTTGCCTTTGCACGGCAACAGCATTCCGCCTTCATTGTGGTACATTTTCTGTTGCTGCCAGCAAAGAGGGCTGGGAGAGAACGGCGGGAGTGGATCTTGCAGGGTGGGGGCCATCCCCCAAGCCTGGCCTTCCTCCTCCCTTATCGGTGGGGCCAAGAGAAAGAAGGGGGCAGCATGGGGAAGCGCTCCCCTCCCCCGCCGAGCACTGAGCACAACAGCCCAGTGGGGGGGGGAGATGGCCTGGCAGAAGTGGCCCCATTGGCGAGTTGGACGGCAGAGAAGCCTGTTCCGGCTCTCGAAGCGGAATGCTGTTCGCCGCCTATGAAACGCGCCGCTTTCTGTTTCTTGTTCCTTCCCTGGGCAGCGATGGCTGGGGCCGTGGTGGTGGGGGAAGGCAGAGGCATCAGGGCTGCTCCCCCCCTCAGCAAGCCAGGCCTGGAGGAGCATGGAGAGTTGCAGGCGAGCACCGGAGGGTCAGAAGACACGCTCCGACGTCGACCCAACACATGTTTCCAGCGCACGCTTCACTGTCCCGAAGTAGGATTGAGTGGGGATTCAGCCCTCACCAAAGACGCTCATCCATCAGCCAGTCTCTCTCTCTCTCTCTCTCTCTCTCTGTGTGTGTGTGTGTGTGTGTGTGTGTCTCTCTCTCTCTGTGTGTGTGTGTGTGTGTGTGTGTGTGTGTGTGTGTTTGTATCTCTCACTCGCTGTCTCTGTGTCTCTTCTCACTCTCTCGGAAAGCCCTGCATGCTCTCAGGCTCTTTGCTACCCATTATTCTTTCTTCCTTTTGGAAATCCGGGCTGGCTGAGGAATGAGCGCAACCCATAGCGGAGGCTTTCCTCCTCCTCCCCCTCCTCCTCTTGCGACCCCCTGGCCGGCTGTGGGTTGCGCTCATTCCTCAGCCAGCCCGGATTTCCAAAAGGAAGAAAGAAAAATGGGTAGCAAAAAGCCCCAAGGAGAGCACGCAGGGCTTTCTGAGAGAGTGAGAAGAGACACAGAGACAGGGAGTGAGAGAGAGCGAGATACACACACACACACACACACACACACACACATAGAGACACACAGAGAGAGGGGGGAGACAGAGAGAAAAAGAGAAAGAGATGAGAGAGAGAAAGAGAGACAGAGAAAGAGAGAAAGAGAAATGAGAGAGAGGGTGATAAGGCGATAGAGAGAGAAAAAAGACAGATGAGAGAAAGAGAAAGATGAGAGGGAGGGAGGGAGAGGGAGATAGAGAAAAAGAGAGATGAGAGAGAAAGAGAGAGGAGAGGGAGGGAGGGAGAGAGAGAGATGAGAGAGGGAGAGAGACAGAGAGAGGGAGATACCTATTTCCCATAGAAAACAAAACACAGGGAGCCACAAAACCTGGGTAGGTGTGGCTGGGGGGGTCATGTGACTGGGAGTGAGTGACATCGAGTTGGCCACACCCACCCAGGTTTCGTGGCTCTCATTGTTTTGTTTTCTGTGGGAAACGGGCCCAAGTGGCTCTTTGAGTGTTTAAGGTTGCAGACCCCTGCTCTAGGAGATGAGGAGATAGAGAGAGAGAGAGCAGAAGAGTTCTTTTGGAAGCTGCTGCAAGCCCAGGAATTAGACTGTTCCATCAAGAATATTTTGGCAACACTTAGCTAAACACAACAGTAATGAGTGAGAACAGAGCTGGGCAGATAGGGTAACTCACCTGAAAAAAGTCATTGCAGTCGTTAAGCGAATCTGGCTCCCCCATTGACTTCGCTTGTCAGAAGGTCACAAAAGGGGATCATGTGACCCCGGGACAATGCGGCCGTCATAAATATGAGTCCAAGTGTCTGAATTTTGATCACATGACCATGGGGATGCTGCAACAGTCATGAGTGTGAAAAGCAGTCACAAGACTAAACCATATGAAGAATGGCTGTAGGATTTGGGTATGGCTAGTCTAGAGAAAAGAAGAATTAGGGGCGACATGATAGCAGTGTTCCAATATTTGAGGGGCTGCCACAAAGAAGAGGGAGTCAGGTGAAGACCAGCGATCGTAGAATTGGAATGGCCACTGAGCTGAATGACTAGGGAGATTTATGAATATTGGGAAGGGCACTAGCAAGTATTTTGGCTGATGTCTCTTTATTTTATGGTCTGTACTTTTTTTTTTCACCTTCTCCCACTTTCACGCGTGCGCGCACACACACAAACACACACACATACACACACACACACAAACTGACATCAGATTAATCCATAATGTGACTAGGACTGATGATGCATCTTAACCTGAAATGTGGCTTGTATTTAAAGCCTTATCTCTGAATCTGAACGGGGAGGGGGGGATCTCTAGTTAATTCTCCCTTTTGGCATCATAATGGAACTGTCGCAGCCTCAGCTTCTTCGCTGTCTTGTCTTTTTTTCTCCTATGTGTGGGTTGAAACAAGGATGCAGTGGGGGGGGGTTGTGGAGAAACCTGAGGGGAGTTCAATCTTTAGTGGCTCCAGTCTCAGTCAAGCTCCTGTAGGTTTCTTTTAAAACATAAAAGCCAGTGAATACACTAGTTAAAATAGAAGGTGAAATGGTGGTGATATGTGGCTGGCTATGATTTTCTGTGTCGTGTGTTATTTAAAAATAGTAAGTTTAATCTATGGCTAGTTACTGTACAGACTCTGTTGAGCAAATATAACCGCAGAAAACTCCCACAAATGCAATTATTCCAATTTGGTAGTCATTTTGTGTCATGTCCACTGGGAGAAGGGGAAAAAAAACAAACCAGAATTTCATCACGACTTTATTTTAGAACACAATGATATTATATAGCAGTACAAATTCCATCTCAGCATGTATTGCAGTAATGCAAGCAATCTACTAGAATCTCAGCATGTCATAGGGAAAGTTATCAAAAATGTATATATTATGTGTCATTTTTTTAAAAAATCTATATTTTAAAAGTTTGTTTGCAGAAAAACAGAATGGAGTTCTTGCATTGAAATCAGTATTAAGGAAAGTTATATACAAATCTATACAGATAGTCCTCGACTTACAAAGTTAATAAGAATAGAATAGAATAGAATAGAATAGAATAGAATAGAATAGAATACTCCTCTCTGTGGCAGCCCCTCAAATACTGGAACACTGCTATCATGTCTCCCCCGGTCCTTCTCTTCACTAGACAACCCATAACTTCTGGAAGCAAACCATTCTACTGATTCTCACTGTTAGGAAATTTCTTCTTAGTTCTAGGTTGCTTCTCTCCTTGATTAGTTTCATCCATTGCTTCTTGTCCTGCCCTCAGGTGCTTTGGAGAATAGCTTGACTCCCTCTTCTTTATGGCAACCCTTGAGATATTGGAACATTGCTATCATGTCACGCCAGTCCTTCTTTTCATTAAACTAGACATACCCAATTCCAGCAACCGTTCTTTATACGTTTTAGCCTCCAGTCCCCTAATCATTTTTGTTGCTCTTCTCTGCACTCTTTCTAGAGTCTCAACATCTTTTTTACATCGTGGTGACCAAAACTGAATGCAGTATTCCAAGTGTGGCCTTACCAAGGCATTATAAAGTGGTATTAACACTTCATGTGATCTTGATTCTATCCCTCTGTTTATGCAGCCTAGAACTGTGTTGGGTTTTTTTGGTAGCTGCAGCACACTGTTGGCTCATATTTAAATGGTTGTCCACTAGGACTCCAAGATCCCTCTCACAATAGTTACTATTGAGCGAAGTACCATATATACCAGTGATGGCGAACCTTTTTTTGTTCGGGTGCCAAAAGGGCGCGCATGCCCACACCCATAATGCAATGCCCTCCCCCTGCGCATGCACGCACAATCCCCGCACTGCCCCCAGCGCATGTGTGCAGACCTCACTGAAGCCTACGGAAGCCTACTGTTGGGCCATTTTTTGCCCTCCCCAGGCTTCAGGAAAGCCTCCGGAGCCTGTGGATGGCGAAAAACGGGCCCAACGGGCCTACCGGAAGTTCGGAAAGGAACTTCCCGTTGGGCCGTTGGGCCATTTTTTGCCCTCCCCAGGCTTCAGGAAAGCCTCCTGAAGACTGGGGAAGACGAAAAATGACCCAACGGGCCTGCCGAAAGTTCATTTCCGAACTTCCGGTTGGGCCATTGGGCCGTTTTTCACCCTCCCCAGGCTTCAGGAAAGCCTCCTGAAGCCTGGGGAGGGCGAAAAATGGCCCAACGGCTCAACCGGAAGTTCGTTTCTGAACTTCCGGTAGGCCCGTTGGGTCTGTTTTTCGCCATCGACAGGCTCCGGAGGCTTTCCTGAAGGCTGGGAAGGGCAAAAACGGCCTCCCCCCACTCTCCAGAATGCTGAAAATCAGCTGGCCAGTGCGCACATGCGTGCTGGAGCTGATATAGGACAATGCCTCGCGTGCCCTCAGATATGGCTCCGCGTGCCACCTGTGGCACGCGTGCCATAGGTTTACCATCACAGATATATACTGTACCTGTGCATTTTGTTTTCCTTGCCTAAATGTAGAACCTTACTTTTTTCACCGCCGTCGCTACCGGCACGCACGATCCAGACAGAACCAGCAGGATTTCACCACTGGCCTTGGGTATCCCACTGCATACTTCCCTCCATGTGGATACAGTTCCATTGAGGACTCCACGTTGAGTGTGGTTGGTCAGCCAGTTACGAATCCATCTGGTGGTGATGCTGTCTAACCCACATTTCAAGTAGTAGGTTATGGTTTACTTTATCAAATGCCTTACTGAAGTCCAAGTAAATTATATCCACAGTATTCCTCTGGTCCACTAATTTTGTCACTTTGTCACTGTTCAAAGTTACAACAGCATTGAAAAAAGTGATTTATTACCGTTTTTCACAGTTATGATCTTGCAGCATCCCCATGCTCATGTGATCAAAATTCAGATGCTTGGCAACTATTTCATATTTATGGTGGTTGCAGTGATTCACTTAACAATTGAAGCAAGGAAGGTCATAAAATGGGGCAAAACTCAGTTAACAAATGTCTCACTCAACAACAGGAATTTTGGGCTCAATTGTGGTTGTAAGTTGAGGAGTACCTGTATTATGGAAAGTTATAGGTAACAATGTATATATTATTTTTATACGAGAATATTTTAATAAAACAATTAAGAATCAAAATAATTAGTACAAGAGAATAAGGAGTGAACACAGGTGACAGTGTCCCAGGCCAAATTTGGATTAAGAACATTAGAATAGCCCTGTAAACTGCAACATACCTAAATAAGCAGACAGCAAAACTTTTAATATAGTCTAAATCAGGGGTCAAACTGGCGGCCTGCGGGCCAGATGCATCACATACAGGCCACGCCCACCCCAGCTCTGTGAATGGGAAAAATGTTGCAAAATGTCACATGACGGCAACGTCACACGGTGAGTTTGACACCCATGGTCTAAATATTTGGGAGTCAAGGAGCCATTAATGATGGTGTTTTTAACAAGGCAAATACTGTGTATATATATATATATATATTGTGTGTGTGTGTGTGTGTGTGTGTGTGTGTGTGTGTGTGTGTGTGTGTGTGTGTGTATCAAGGGCTCAGTGGGGCTTTTTCCTACTCACCTTCTAATCCAATTCCTAGAATTGATTTATGAGTCAATGGATCGATCTGTCATCTTGCTTTCAATGGTCTTTAGCCTTGCCAGATATGATTGATATGCACTTTTCACAGCAGGGGACTGCTGATGTGTGTCTTGGATAACATTTGCTATCCACTTAAGTAATTTATTGGTTTGTTTGCTTTTTGCCCTCCCTTCCCATGTTTCAATGTATCATTGCTGTTAGTACTAATTGGATACATTAACCACACAATAATTGAATCACAAGAAACTGGCAGGCTAGGAGGTTTAAGTGGTTTCAACGACTTTTAGTGGAACAGCCATCAGAAGTACTTGTAAGACTTCAATGTAGGGATACAATTTTTCTTCCAGGGATAAGAGTTTTTCTGAATTTGGGATATTAGCTAAAATGATAGGGCATGATAATAACCAAGGCCAGTATGCACAGCTTCTCCCCTTAAAGTCGGCAAGCACTGAACAATTTTACTGAAGTGGTTTTGTACTGGCAGGAAAAATAAAACCTTGAAACTTCTGCAGTCTATGTAGTGTATTAATGTGATTATTATTCTGTTAATTTACTGTAGCCTTCCCAACTGAATATATTCCAACTGGGAAATAGAGTTAGGAATTATGAGAGTAATAATTCCCAGTCTTAATATCTCTAGAAGTAACCTAAATAGAGATTTTTACATAAAAGTTTCAATAAACGATGCCCATATTTCATTATAATCCTCCATGTGTTGTCTACATCTGTAAGCAACTTGTGCCTAAGTTACAAGTAACATCAAGACTTCAGTCTGTTGAGTAATTGGGATTATAAAAGTATCTTTCCATATTGACAAATAACATAGGATGCAGAGAATCCACTTCTATTGACCAGCAAACAAGTATACTTTCAAATACTTTCATACGTCTTCAAAGTCCAATTAAATTTTCATAGACTGTCATAAGGAATATTATGGCTTGCACTATTCTGATCTTGGTAGGTATTTGTAGATACAGATACATCACAGCATCAGAATATCTTTGCCAAGGCCTTCATGGTGCTATGTCAAGTGCTAGTCTGCATTGACTACCTGTTCCTTTACTGTTGATAGTTAATCCTAAAAGGCAGAAGCTGTCTGCCATTTCATTATCAGTTCTAAGGCTGGTTGTTTTCATTGCTTTGCCCATTCATTTATATTTAAATTTAGCCCTATTTTTTTCCACTTTGTTTCTTGACTTTCTTGGGTTCTTTTTTTTTTTCCTTTGAAAATGTTTCACTTCTCATCCAAGAAACTTCTTCAGAAGTGAAGAACCCCCACCTCCGCCAAGAAAGTCCAGTTGCCTTTTGGAAAAAGCTCCTTTGGGACAACCATGACCTGGATGATTGAGAGTCTGTTTCATCATGTTCTATACATACTGTGCCTTCCTGACCTGTGTATAAAACAATGAGATGTTCTGAGATTTCCATTTTTCTAAGCACGTTCCATAGCTTAATGTGATTGACACACTCAAAGACCTTTCTATAATCAATCAAGTACATACTGGTTTCTTTTTGGTATTGACTTTCTCAATTATCCAGCATGCATCAGCAATAATGTCTCATGTTGCTTGACCTTTTCTAAAGCCAGTCTGAGCATCTAGCATCCCTTTTTCCATGTAGAGCTCTGATCTGCATTGGATGATCCTAAGCACTATTTAGCTAAAATGTGAAATTAAGGATACTGTACATTCTGTTAAGTCTCCTTTTTTGGTATTGGAATGTAGATTGACCTCTTCCAATCTTTTGGTCACTATGTCATTCTATAGATTTGCTTCCATACCTTAGTTCAGTGGTTCTCAACCTTTCTAATGGCGCGACCCCCCCCGCAACCCCCCGCTCTCCCCGTCCCCTCCCCGCGCGGGATGAGGTGACAAAGGGGCATTCTGCGCATGCGCAGAGGGTAGAAGAACCCAAATGGCGGCGTCCGGGCTACCAGCTGTCCGGCGACCCGCAGGCACGGCCGAACCAGGACCTTTTCACCCCTGCAGTGATGGTGGCACCAAGATGGCGGGCTAACGTGCGCGGTGACCCCTGTGAAATGGTCGTTCGACCCCCAAAGGGGTCGCGACCCACAGGTTGAGAACCGCTGCCTTAGTTAGAACCTTTACTGATTCTTTTTCTGTCACTTGCAATATTTCAGTGCAATTCCATCAGTTCATGTAGCCTTCAACTTGGTAATGAATGGTCTGCTGATCTGACTTCATCTTCTAGTATTAGTATCTTCTAAGGTATCCTGGATGCTGACATCTCTACTGGACAGTCTTTCAGTATGTTGCTCCCATCTTCTGCAATCCCACCAACCAATTTATGTGTTCTGCTCCTGAATAGGATTACTATATAAGAAGACATCTACTAGTGTAGTGTTCTGTTTCCATGGTAACCAAGGAGATGTAAAGAAAAAGCCTACTAGCAGAACATAAACTATACTAACCCAACCCAAAATAGGTTGGGTTATATGCAACCCAACCTATATATGCAAGATATGCAAGAACTACTGTATATGTGATTAGGAAACGAAAAGGTAGTCTGTTCATTAGTGCTATGCTAAAAATGCCTTCTCCATTTTTTCAGTCACTGTACTCCAATTCTTTCAATTTCATTCAATTTAAAAAGTAAGCATACCTAAGGTACAAAAACATTAAAAATAAAAACTAAGGAGAAAATAATCTCAAAATAAAAATGACACAATAAAAACCAAAAAAATTGTTTGGAATATTTATGAAAGCATAAGTACTGGTTGATATAAAGTATTAAATATCCATATTCAGTATTTCTATTAAGAAAGACATTGACAGTGATGGATAAATTATTTTATTAGGATATAATCTCACTGGCTCAAGGTTGACTCAGCCTTCCATCCTTCTGAGGTGGGTAAAATGAGGACCCAGATTGTTGGGGGCAATATGCTAACTCTGTAAACTGCTTAGAGAGGGCTGTAAAGCACTATGAAGCGGTTTATAAGTCTAAGTGCTATTGCTATTGCTATTGCTATATTTTATTGATAAAATTAAAAAAGAAAAGCATAATTTTTAATTAAAGGGTTTTTCAAGACCCACCCCTAGTTGCAGGGGTCTTTTACAGCTAATACTGTTTCCAACGTTTTACAGCGAATGCTGTTTTCAACATTTAAATGCTATTGGTCCAAGGAAGGGTATATTTTAAATTTTCAGTGTTTTATTATTGTAAGTCTGGAAGCTAAGAATAAAATTTAAATTAATTTACTGTGGCACATCATTTTATGAATTCTAGGAAAAACAGCAATCAAGCTACACTAAAATTAATTATCAAAAATTGTTGTGTAATGTTTATAATTTCCTCACTTTTATCCAACATGAGTCACTAAATGGACACTGATACTAGAAAGGTCATATGCACCCATTTGTTTGCAATTCCTCCAAGACAGTTTAGTATGATTAATATAATGCAATTTTCATAAGTATTGACTGTATTTATAGTGAATTATTGATAATTTGCCAAAATAGATTCTACAGAATTCCAAACTAATTTAATAAATTCAAATGTTTGTGAAAGCAATGTCTTTTTAAAAACAATATAGAAAAAAAATCAAGATATTCATAATTCAAAAGATGTATAGGGGGTACTAGTACAGTTAGTGCCAGACTGTCAACAGGGGTGGGTTCTAACTTACCTCACTGCTGGTTCGCTTCCTCCCGCACCGCGTGGCTAGAAGAAAAAATAAATTAAAAAAAATTAAAAAAAATTAAAAAAATTTCAAAAAAAGATGGCGGCATCCACGGACTGGCACCGATCGAACCGGATCTGTGACATCATCGTGACAACACCAGCAGGTTGCTACCGGTTCGGGCGAACCGGTCCAAACCGGGAGGAACCCACCTCTGACTGTCAAGAAAGCAATCTCTTTTTTGAATCCTCCTTTGACCATAAAATTGGGTTACTATGGTTTTCTATCATTAGGAAGAAGGACATACAGAAGAACTCTAACATAAGTTTTAAAATAGACTTATTCTGGTTTGTATACAGGTGATATAAATCTTTAAAAATGCATAGATGTAGTAGGTATCCTTGCAAGATGTAAGCTATAGCAAGTAGCTGAATGGCTGCTTGACTTCTATTTTTCCTCTGTGTAATCATATTTCTGTGGCTTCTCTAGTTCCTCCACTCATTTTTGCAGAAAGACATCAAGAGGTCATTCTTCCATTTGGGATGTTCTCATGGTGGGAAGAAGAAGCAGTCAGGGAAGCTGCAGCTTGATGGAAAATTGTGCACCCAGAATTCCTCTATCATTTTACAAAAACAAAGCAAGTTCAGAAACTGCACTAGAGTCCTTCTTAAGAATTTAAAAGCAACTCGAGAAGGTGGGGGCTGACAGCTTCCACCCTCCTGCCTTTTTTTAATGAGTGAGCAGCAAAATGATTCCTACCTAACCTAACTCACCCCACTGCTGCTTCCTGCTTTCTATAATCTGGAATCGGGGAAATGCTTTAATGCCTCTGAATTCATGCCTGTATATTTATAAGCCCGTGCTTTATATCATTTTGAAAAGCCATCAAAGTTGTAGCCTGTCAAGCTGGTATGGATTAATGCCTGTAGGTGCTTGTGGGTCCCTATTTCAAATGTGCTCGCAGTCTGCTCTGTGTGATAAAGGAGACAGAGCCCATATTCTCTTGATGCATACTAACTCAGGTCAGGTTGTAAAATCATTGATCAGCACTACTTGGCACAAGTGATCCTTGTGTAGTTCTTTTGCTAACTTAAGGCTTCCAGGCTAGCTCAGAAGAATATCCAGGATTATGACTGAAGCAAAGGAGATTGAAATAAGATAGGAAAGCAGGCACAGCATACATCTGGATTTTTTTCCGACCCCTTATTAGCAGTCCTACTCCAGGTCACATGATCAGGAAGGAAGGGGGAAACATCTTAATACAGGGCTATCAAACTCATGGCCTGCGGGCCGGATGCTTCATGCGTTGGCCATGCCCACACCCGGTTTAGCGAAGGGTAAAAAAGTCACGATACATCACGTGACGTTGCCATGATGATGCGAGTTTGACACCCCTGTCTTAATGGGTCATCTGGCAATACTCCAAGCCACTTCCATAGGAACATTTTCTGACATACTTTTCTCCATAGCCTCCAGTTGTATCTATCCCAATTTCAAACCCCATCTTTCTTTTGATGGCTTTTCTCACCACACCAAATCTGGTCCCATTCTGCTCTGGATCGAGGGAGTTAGACAAACAGGCAGACTCCTGAATCTTGCTACACAATTTCTATCCAGTATCAGCTGGATCGGAAAGACTAAAAAGAGACAGGGAGGAGAGCAAAGATAGTAAATCAGGATTAAGCCAAGAAAAATAGCATGGAAGTTTTATGGGAAAAACTGAATAGCAAAGGAAGAGGGAGAAATACAGAAAGAAAACCAGAATGACAATGGGCAAAAATCAGGACTGGAGTTAGTAGCCAAAAACCTGTAAGAGTTTGAAAAAGATAATATCACAAAATGAGAGGAACAACAGTGTCCGAATATTGTTGAGGAGTAGTTTATTGAACTTGAGTATAAAAACCAAGTCCTATAATTCATTTTTCTCCCACATTTTCTTTTTTTATGTTTACATCCTTGATTGAGTTACTCCAGCTTTCCTTGTTCAGTCTCAAAACAGTTGTTTTTGATACTCCAGGCTCAAAGCAAAACCTTCATCCATTTTGAGAACAGAATATTCAGAGTATCCCAAAAGGCACTTACAATTTGTGGTTTGGGGGATTAAAAAAAAATACTGGATAATAGAAAATTAACTTTTTTGTAGTCATAGAGTTAATTTTGTAATTGCACTTATATTTGCTGCAAAGGATGTTGAAAGTGTCTTTTTTCTATTTATTTTTTACTTTTTCTTTTCACACTTTTTCTTCTTTCTTTTCTTCTTCTACTCTTTATTAGTTTCTGTTCATGTTCGTGTTCATGTTTTTTGTAAAACTTTTAATAAAAAATATATACCTGTATTTAAAAAGGATGTTCCAAGTGCTTCCGCTGTGTTAAGTACCATAGTTGGATTTTTGCTCCAGCTGGGTTGTTTTTCTAGCCTGCTAGTTTATTTGTTTAGGCTGAATGAGATGAACCAGGGTGGGAGGTGGGATGCTGGAGCAAAACCACATCAGTTCATGGCTCACTGAGGAACTTGAGTTTGCTAATGCTCCTGTAACTAAAATGATTGGAGCTGGGATGCTGCTGCTGGAGCTTGATGAAAATATCTCTTTGCCCATCTGAAAAAACTCCCACACATGCCTATAGCAATAGCAATAACACTTAAACTTATATACCACTCCATAGTGCTTTACAGAAGGGGTCTCCAACCTTGGCAACTTTAAGACTTGTGGACTTCAACTTCCAGAATTCCTCAGCCAGCTCTGGGAGTTGAAGTCCACAAGTCTTAAAGTTGCCAAGGTTGGAGACCCCTGCTTTACAGCACTTTCTGAGTGACTTACAATGACAGCATATTACCCTCAACAATCTGGCTCCTAATTTTACTGACCTCAGAAGGATGGGAGGCTGAGTCAATCTCAAGCCCCATCAGGATCGAACTCCAGACTGTGGGCAGAGTTAGCTTGCAAAACTGCATTCTAACCACTGTGGCACCAGGGCTCTTCATGCCTATCCTATTTTACATACTATTTGTGTATAATTTTTAAGCTTCAGTTTTAATTTTAAAGTAGTGTAATGGTATACCAGTTGAAGGGAGCACATGAGACAGGGATTTTCCCCCATTCTCTCCCCTGCTTTTAATTCATCCTCTTTAAACTAACTCCCTCCCCCCAAGTAATTACCGTTCAAAATAAGATATGTTGGTTTATTTGCGAATATTAAGTTTCTATAGATAATACCAGCAGGATTGCCCAAGGTGTGAAGTTGCACAGTTAAGGCAAGCAGGGACTTATATTGGGCAGCAGCAATATAACAAGATGCTGGATGCAAAAGATCACTTTAGTGACAATGACAAAGGCATCGTTTCATACTACATGGGAGAAGGCAATGGTAAACCATTCCTGTATTTTACCAAGAAAACCACATAGATATAAAATATAAAATAATTGAAAATATATTGCCCCATGATGGGCTTCTCTGGTCTAATATCACTCAATGTGCTATTTTTTAAAATAATATTTTAATTGAAGTTTACATACACAAAGATTAAAAACTAATATGAACAAAGGGAAAAATGGTAAGAAAAAAAAGATATATAAAAAATGACCACTATCTCCATCAAGACATGTATAAGCAACTTCAGTAACTTACCACCTTCTCTGATATTTCCTCAAAAAAATCTATTTTTCTATGTCACCCCTATAGATAAACAAATCCAATGTAGCATCTTTTCCCATATCATTCTTGTAGCCTGACATTTTAAAATTCACTTTCAGATCTACATTTCAATCAATCTCAGTCTATGTTTTGTTCAGTAAAATCTATTCCTCTGCTATAACCTCTTTGATTTTATAATAGTAGACAACCTTAAGAGTAATTTCTGAGTGCATTGTTCTGAAATGTCCTTGAATTCTTCCAAAATCAGATATTTTGCTCCAGTCTGTATTAATAGGTTTCTTCTTTAATTATAATCTTTAGTTGTTTCTGGATCCCTCTAGTTTCCAGCTTTCAAAGTTCCTCTTATAATGTTTTCGTTCTAATCAATAACACTTTCACATGAAGTTTCCTTACAGTTTCAAAATCTCATTATATACTGTATATGTTTTACAAAATTTTAAACAATCCACAGGGAAGATTTCTATAATTAATTTCAAAATCTTATTTCAAGTCTTTCTGGAGCTTAATCCATTTATAACTTTCCAAAATCAATGTTCTAATCATCTTTTCTGTTTACAGTTCTTAAATTTGCATGAAATTTCTTTAGTCAAGTAGAAGGAAATTCACCCGGAGTAATGAAATTTGCCTTTGTCAAGGTTCTTAAAATCCCAAAAGCTGTTAACAAGCAATTTCCAGAAGTGATTAAGAAATGTAATATGTGAACCTTATGTCCATAAAGGAACTGATTGCAGCATGTATATAGATGATAATCCCTCAGCTCCTAGCACTGTAAAATCCACCAGAGACGATTGTTTTATCATCTGCTTGTAGGGAGCTGCAATGTGGAGTACTTGTGGGCAATCCTGGTTCTTTCCTTGCTCTGGAGAGGAATTCCAAGTTGCCAATCAATTCTCCAACTTCTCATTTCCCCACAGTCATCTTTAGTCCGTTGTTACTTCCCCAGAATTCCCCATCACTCAACATGCTATTGAGGAAGAACTAAATATCTTTCAGAATATTAATTTTGCATATAATCTGGCTAAATTAAACCCTTTGGGATTAATATTTGCCATGCAGGAAAAGAAAATCTGAATTACTGTGGGAACACAGAATGTATGTATCTTTGATATTTGCCACCAAAGAGATTATCTGGACAACATAAAGGTACCTTGAATCTTTGCTGGTAATGTGAACAAATGAAGGGACATCTTCTCATGCTTGGTGAATGTGTAAAACAGCTCCCAAAATTAGATATAAATATATATTTTAATTCAGAAGATTTTAAAGCCTAAAGTACAATTGAAACCAGAGGCTTTTCTTTTGGGACTAATGGACAGACCACTAGAAACAAGTCATGGAACTTCATTTTTCTATATAACAATTGCAGTGAGATTACTATATGCTCAAAAGTAGAAAGCTTTGTCACTATCCACAGTGGAGGAATGGTTGGTGAAGATGATAGAACTTGAAGATGACTAAATTAACTTTTTTGATCAGAAAAAAGACAACATCTTCATATATGGCTGATTGGAAACCCCTTATAAATTTTTTGCATGAAACAAAAAATGAACTTATAATTTATAGTTTTGGTGATTAGAAAAAAAACCAGATAGAAGAAAGAGTAAGCTTTTTTTGTAATCACAGAGTAAGATAATCTGCGATTTGTAATCATATTGTATTTTCTGCAAAGGAAATTGGATGAATCTTCTTTCTATTTTATTTTTCTTTCTACTTTTTTGTTTTTTCTTTATTTGTTCTCTTTATTCTATATTAGGTTGGGTTAGTTTTTATGTTCTCTTTAAAACTTTAAATTTAAGTAAAAAAGGAATGTGGAATGGAAGAAGCAAGAATATGCTCAATGCAGTGAAATATGAAACAAATCACTACACATTGACATCTTAGGCATTAGTGAATTGAGTTGATTGGATTGGTCACCTTCAGTCAATAGATCACACTGTTTATTACTCAAGACATGTAAAACAAAGAAAGAATGGCATTCTGTCATAATTAGGAAGAGAATAGCAACAGAAAATACTTGGGAACAATGCAATCAATAATGAAATAATATCACTCAAACTTTGTGGACAGCTCTTTAATACAATTATCTAAATTTATGCTACAACTACTGATGCGAAGAAGAGGTTGATGAGTGTTATGATCAATTTGAAATCAACAGATAATGCAAGCAAGATGTGCTGCTTGTGGTTGGCAACTCGAATGCCAAAGTTGGAAATATCAAGAAGGAAAACATAGTTGGAATGTATGGCCTAGGACAGCTCTCTGTGTGTATGTGTGTGTGTGTGTTTGTGTATACACATACATAGCAGTACATATATATATTGAATACATATACATATACATATACATACATATACATAATGACAGGGTTGTGCTGAATCTCTTTGTCATGCTTCCCCTGTCTCCTGCGTTAACACATCTTTTCTGTAACAATCCTGCTCTTCTACATTCCAGGATATATTCAACATTCCATCACAAAAATGGACTTTGGTAAAATGCCACTGCCATGATATCAGTGGTGCCATTAGCTGGTGACTGAGATCAAGGCAGTGCCAGTGCCAGGGGAAGGTATCTTCCTGTGATAATGATAAGGAGATAATGATAACACTAATCTTTGACCTTCCCTGAAACATAGAGGAGGAGGATGCATCAGGAAAAGGAGGAGCTGTCCCTTCCTGAATATGAGACTACAGCTGATGGCAATCCCAAAGAACTCACACAGTTACACTGTGGGTCACAGGATATTATAATAGGTCAGCATTTAAAACTGAAGTATGAAGATCTACCCTAGATATTATGCAACTGCTCCAAGACATGTCAGAAAGGAGAAGGATGCTAAGGGTCTTTTTACTTCAAGAATGCTTAAGTACTCATTTTAGGTATCATCTAAATGTCCATATCACAGTGAACAGCAGTAAGTAATCAATGCTACTGATTGTCAGCAAAGCATCTGCTCCTAATCAGTTCAAATGTCTGCACAGTGGTTGAAGCAGCTCTAGAGAGGCAAGCTACAGGATGATCAAAGGCATCAGACCTCATGTGAATTACTGAACACTCCATGGCTTTTGGACTAATAAAACAGAGATGCCTTGCCTATGAGATCCCCTCGTGTTCTGTTTTTAGCAGGTATATGGTGACTTCTCTACATCACTACTGGGGATGGGGACTGTTGCAAACTATAGACTTCAACACAAATGTTTGATGCAGTCAAGGTTGAATGTACATATCATAGCTGTCCTAACCATAGTAGAGGTCAGGTAAGATCCAAGAGGCATCTGCTGCCCAAGCTGACAATTGTAAGTTCCAGGCATAGGTATATATATATATATATATATCTTTGCCAGCCTGCAAAATCTAATGTATGGTACTGATTTTTAAGTTTTTCAGTGAGGAATAGAATTGCTTATGTTCATATCACTGAGATCTGAGACTAGGTTATTAGGTAAATAAACTGTTTCTAGAAAGGCTGAATTCCTAGGACCCTGTTTTTAACCATGAACAATCAATTATGTCCATTTTTTTCCCTACAGGTAATTTATTATTTCTTAGTGAGCCCAGCATCTGAGTGAAGCTTTCTTTCACATTTCAATTTTTGGATTTGGATTTGATTAAGTTGGACTAATTTTTTTTGTTTTGTTTTAAGACTGGAAGCAAATACTTGTTTACAGACTTGCTTTTGGACCACCCTCCTACCTACCACAAATTGTCCTCTCATACTCTCTCTATCCAGATATTTGGTGTAGACCTGGGCCCTCTAGATCAGAGGTGTCAAACTTGCGTTGTCACAGCGGCATCACGTGACGTTTCGAGACTTTTTCCCCCTTTGCTAAACCAGGCGTAGGCGTGGCCAATGCGTGACATATCCGGCCCACAGGCCGGGAGTTTGACAGCCCTGCTCTAGATCATGGTGGCTCAGGAATTCTGGGAATTGAAGTCCACAGGTCATAAAGGAGCCATAGTTTCCCACCCCTGTTCTAGATCCAGATGTATGTCGCTTGACTATGTCAGCTAATAGAAATATGTAATTAATTCAGAATTATACATGATGAATTTGTCTTTGGCAAATCCTGATGGAAGAAATTAAGAAATTATTTTATGTGCTGAAATTCAGTAGGTTTATTTCCATGAAAAGAAGCAGGGTTGGGTATGGGTTATTATCTTACAAACAAATATTTATCACGATTCAAAGAAAATGTAGCTGCCAGTGAGAAATGCTGCATCCATGAAATTACCTTATAAGCTCTGTGCTCAAATCCCATCACAGTTTTCTTTTCCACTTCTAATAGTGGTTTAGCTTCCTAATCCGTTTATACATTGACTTGCTTAAATAGTAGATTAACCATTAGTGAGCTGTATTTGCCAATGGGGAGGTAGTACATCCTCCTCTAATGCAGATGGGAGCAATGAGGTAAACAGCAGCTTCCAGTCATAATATTGGAATAGCCATTTAGGCCATTAAGTCTAATCTCAGTATAAAAATCCAAATGAAAGCATCCCAGACAGGTGACTATCTAGACTCTGCTTGAAAACATCCAATCAAGGGAAGCCCATCACCTCACCAGCTGATTGATTCCATTATTGAACTGCTTTTACAGCTAGGAAAGTTTTTCTAACATTCATTCAAATTCTGCCTTCCCGTAGCTTAAATTTGAGTTGTGGAGTGAGAGAAACAGGTTTTGACCTTTTTCTATGTGACAGACATGCCATAAGCATTACAGATCGCAACCTGTTCTTACCTTTCTCTGGGAACAATGCAAACAGAAAAACACATTTTGTTCCACATTGTTTTGTTTATTAAAATATATGGTCATAGACCAAACATATAGAAGTTAAAGCTTTACACTGCATTCAGTTAAAAAAGATTTTAAAAAGTAACCTATTCATGCCTGCACAAGTTTACACCTAGAAAAAAAAATCAGGTTCAAAAACTTCTAATTGAATTAGCAATAGTACAAAATTTGGCTACAATTCTGAAGGCTTCCTGAACGTGGTTGCCCTGTGAGAGTAGTCTGCATAGCTTGTGATTCTGCCCTCCCAAAAGTGATAGTGAATTTCAGAAGTAGGTGCGCTACAGTCTCAATTTCAGAGTCTGAGCAGATACACAAACGCTTCTTAGCCTTTTGACAAAGATCAAGTATATGTATTTTGTTCCGCATGTTCATGTGTTTGTTCAAAAATGCAAGTAAATTTTCTAAGCGTTGAACAGAACGATAATTACCAGCATGTGTGGTCCTATATGTCAAATTGGTTTAGATAGAATAAAGTACAGGAGGGAGTCAGGGAAGGCAGACTATGTAGATGTACAATCCCTAAAATTTTGGCTAGAATGCTCAAAAACCATTCTGGTAGGGAGTTGTATTTTCCACATAGCTTAAGCACCAGGTTATGAAAGAAGTATATTCTTTTTCTCCCAGCAAGAATAGATTACTGTTGTTATTTCTACAAATTTCTGGCTTCTGAATACCTCAATTTTAAGTAATAAAATAATACATCTGCGCTATGCAGAAGCCAGAAAGTTGTAGAAATAATAATAGGTAATGTATTCTTACTGGGTGAAAAAAAAAGTGAATAAATCCAGCATATACTTAGTTTATTTATTTATTTGGCTCTGAAAATGTGCACATTTCCTAATATAGTGTTAGACTATAACAAAATCAAATTGAAATATTAGCTGAATTTACAGAGAAATGGACTTAATTGGTAAACTGCTCAATAATATGTTTCCAGATTGCCATAAAAATAGATTTGCATGTTTGCCTTCTTTTATTAACTCATCAATAACTAGTTAACTTACTGAAAATATATTTCTGAAAAGTCATTCCATTTTCACTGAGGAAAATGGATTTTTTTAATCTACTTAATTTAGGAAGACAGTTTTCTTCTGGTCTGTGTTTTTCTCCTATGAGTACCTTGGAAATTAGTGCAATCTCCTCTCAACTGTTGCGCTCCAGATGTTGAATTGTAATCTTTAGGCATTAACTGTACATTTAGAGATACTGATTCTACATGTTAAGAGCAAAGGAGATTGCTTCAATTGCATTCAAAAAAGAGAGAAAATTCCAGTTGTTTTAATTTTAGATCAATTATAACTCCTTGTTTTCTCATTTAGATATCTTTCTGCAAGGGCCTGAAAATAAATAAAAGAGACATGCATAGAAAAAGGATAAGACTGACCATTTTCTGAGATGGGTTTCCTTAACAATCTAAATCTCTCCAAATTATTTTTAATAGGCGTTTGAATATTTTTCATTCCCTATACAAAATCTACTGCTTTCTCTAAGTACCTCATGGGAGGATGAAAATACATAAGCAAACTGCATTTCAAGAAAAACATCATTTCACTCAATTACCACAAATGTAATTTTTTTTTTAAAGAGTTGCAGTGTGGAGGAGAAAAAAGGAGGCAGCAGAGGAAAAAAAGGAGAAATCATAACACTTCAGCAAGTAATACTTTGTTGCCCTGGAAAATATGTCCCTGTAGCAAATGCTGTTGTGAAAGGTTGTGACAGCTGCTCTTTCTATTTTTTGGGCTGGGAACAGAATTGAATGACAATTCAGAGTGTCCTTTTGGTTAAATATGCTGCAGAACAAAGCGAAAGCCTAATGCTAATGCTGAGTCAGCAACTAGAGCAACCTTTGATATTTAATAATGCATGGAGTGAATTAGGTGGTGACAGCCCTCAAGGTCTAGGCCTTCTATATGTAATTATGTACTGCTGAACTTACAGAATGTCTATTTTTGGAGAAAAGACAGGGCAGATTATAATTAAGGATTTATATAGCAAATCTGATCTGCAGATATGTGTGATAGTACCCACCTTTGCACCAGTCCTGTGAAATCAGTTATGCCTGTTGTAGAAGTGGAACTGAAACTGAACAAGGAATAAACTGTCTTTGTCCAAGTGAAAACATGATTTGTCTTTCCTGGAATTAGTCATATTACTTGTGGAAACATATTCTATGGTTCATGTGAAATTAGTTATGCCTGTTGTAGAAGTGAAACTGAACAAGGAATAAACTGTCTTTGTCCAAGTGAAAACATGATTTGTCTTTCCTGGAATTAGTCATATTACTTGTGGAAATATATTACATGGTTCGTGTTACATCTGTTTTTGTGTGTCAGAGCTTGTTTGATCAAGAATTTGCAACAGATACCAGTAGTTGACTTGATTAGGAAGGCTAGGAGATCCAAACAAAACAAGAGACAAAAGCATGTCATAGAACTTTCAAAACACAAATTAATACAAAATCTAGTCAAGTGAGTACACAGAGAAAGAGCTGTATGAAAGGGAGTACACAGGGAAATTGCTGGAATTCTTCCCTCCGTTTCTTGTTAAGATGGATTCCTCTGTACCAATGTTTTTTTTTTAGTATCTTCTGACCTGAAGACCACTTCAGGTACAGACAGACTATTTATTTCCAGTGGTTCTGCTTAATGTAGGACCAATGGTCATACTGGTCAGGGTAATAAAAATAGTCCTTCACTTATGACCATAACTGAGCCCAGAATTATGATTGTAGGTCATGGCAATCATTAAGCAGGCCACCATGTGACCGCACTGATTGTGACACCTTTTTTGTGGCAGTCATTAAGTGAATATTGTGGTCATTAAGTGAATGCCATGGTCATGAAATGAACCCATTTTAGCCAGTGGGTGTTTTTTTGCTGGTAACTGGAAGTAAACGAAGTTTCCAGCAAAAACATCCATAAATACAGGCTGGTTGTCAAGCACCCAAAATGTGATCACATGACTGTGTGATATTTCTGGGGAGATCTATCATAACTTTTAATGTTTGCTAAGGAATAGGTTACCTCTATGCAAAATAAAAGAGGTAAGATCTCAGATATTGATGGGACCAAGACTTTCAAATTTTTTTCTTTGAATTTTGGAGATCTTTGGTTTTTTAAATTGTATATTTTTGTGCTTGCAGATTTCTAGGTGCTTTTGGCATAGACAGATTTACAGATTACAGATTTTACAGATTTTACAGATTTTACAGATTTTACAGATTTTACAGATTTTACAGATTTTACAGATTTTACAGATTTTACAGATTTTACAGATTTACAGATTAACAGAGGCTCTCTGTGGCAGCCCCTCAAATATTGGAACACTGCTATCATTTCTCCCCTGGTCCTTCTCTTCACTAGACTAGCCATGCCCAGTTCCTGTAACCGTTCTTCATGTGTTTTAGTCTCCAATCCCCTAATCATCTTGGTTGCTTTTCTCTGTGCTTTTTCTAGAGTCTCAACATCTTTTTTGTAGTGTGGTGACCAAAACTGAATGCAGTATTCTAGGTGTGGTCTTACTAAGGCTTTATAGAGTGGTATTAGTACCTCACTTGATCTTGGTTGTATCCCTCTGTTAATGCAATTTAGGATTGCATTGGCTTTGGCTAGACCAGTGTTTCTCAACCTTGGCAACTTGAAGATATGTGGACTTCAACTCCCAGAATTCCCCAGCCATCTGTGTTGGCTGTGGAATTCTGGGAGTTGAAGTCCATGCATCTTCAATTTGCCAAGGTTGAGAAACACTGGGCTAGACAAATAGAAAAAGGGCTCTGTTATACAAAGGGAAATATATCTAACTTTCCTCTATATTGGCAATCAGGAATCCTCT
>QLTV01004445.1:3071098-3083314 GCA_003457575.1 Thermophis baileyi
AATACAATACAATACAATACTATGAAAGAAGGCATTGTACATGACACCATAATAGAGATGTATTTTTTTTTTAAATTTTGGAATTTTTTTCCTTCTTCTTTTTGTAAATCTTATATTGTTTTGATATAATGATATTTGTACTGTATGAATTAAAATTATTAACATTCTATTATTTCAATAACTATTGAAAATACAGAGAAACATTCTATCAATATTAATTTAATAAAAAGAAAAACAAAGAATTAAAAAACAAAAGGAAAAGGAAAAGGAAAAAATAGGAACTATTGAGATTACAACTTTCTCACTTTTTGTACACTGCTGATTTGCGATATTATATATATTCAAGCCCCCTTAGAAGATAGACTGTGATTATATTTGCCATGCTGTATGATGTATGCATGGGAAGCACTCTTGCTTAAATTTGCTTAAAGTTCTATTTATTAAGTTATTGATCTGCAGAAAGTATTTATAAGCAATTCAAACAATTCATAAATGTTTTTAACTAATGAAATATTTGGTACCAATAATATATTGTTAATATAAAATAATGCAAATTAAAAAAACCTAATTTATATTTCAACAAATCTATCTCCAATTCATTTCATATTCCCAATTTCAAAATATCTACTTCCTCCCCCAGCAGTACAATGGGTTCTGCTGCATTTTAGAATAAACCCTAATTATGGATATCAATTCTTATATTTCTGGACAAAAAGAAGTTACATCAGATGGTCTGCAACATGGAATTTAAAAATAAAAGCATATATGGAGGATGCTGCGTTGAGGAAAACTACTTTTTTTTGCCATCTTTCTTCCTCCACTGACAAGAGATCAGTAATAGCAAGCATGCATGTCCTTGAGAGGAATTTATCAGCACATAGAGAAGTCTGATCAGATCAAGCCAATGGTGCATCTTCTTACTTGGGTGCATCCAGGTCATGGATGGCAGGAGTTCTTTTTACAGTTGTCTTATAGCACTGAGCATTCAGTGCTATGTTGTCTCTCTGTATTTATATTATTTTGTGAGTTGGTTGCTTACACTGATTCAAGAAGATCCTATCTAATTGCCTCATAAAGCTTAAACCTATTCTTCTCTTTGAATCTTGCAAAGTTAGAGACCTGGCTTACACAAGTTAGGTTATGGTTTGGATCTCCTGAGAAGGTTGCACTGAGTTACAGTTTTCTCTCCTGGAAGGCAGGTACCAGACAGAATAAACTGTGACTGAGTTCCTACACTGCATTAAGCCATAGTTTGCCTAATCAAACTATTCTATTGAAGCTGAAATTCACTTAAACCATAAGCAAGCAAACCTCGTTATAGCTCAGCATAATATGTGAATTCAGCCAGTATGTATGTAAGATCACTTATTTTAAAACTAAAATAATCTGCATTAATCTTAAGAAAGAAATGCTGGCTTCCAGTCTTTATACCTTCTCACTGGCAACAGCAAAGCGGGTCAGAACAGGATCAATGGTGATTGCAACTGGCAACCAAAGTTCCACTCTTTTTCTATGTGTTTTAGCAATAGCATTTAGACTTATATACCGCTTCACAGTACTTTACAGCCCTTTCTAAGCGGTTTACAGAATCAGCATATTGCCCCCAACAATCTGGGTTCTCATTTTACCAACCTCAGAAGGATGGAAGGCTGAGTCAACCTTGAGCTGGGTGAGATTTGAACTGCCAAATTGCAGGCAGCAGGCAGGCAGCAGAAGTAGCCTGCAATACTGCATTCTAACCACTGCGCCACCGCAGCTCTTTAGTCTCCTCTCCTTTCTTCTCCTCTCCTCCCCTCCCCTCTGATTTAATAGAACAAATTCTATGAAGTCATATCCAGAATTAGAAGAAACCAGGGGTGAAATCCAGCAGGTTCTGACAGGTTCTGGAGAACCGGTAGTGTAGATTTTGAGTAGTTTGGAGAACCGGTAGTGGAAATTTTGAGTAGTTCAGAGAATCGGCAAATACCACCTCTGGCTGGCCCCAGAGTGGGGTGGGAATGGGGATTTTGCAGTAACCTTCCCCTGGAGTGGGGTGGGAATGGAGATTTTGCAGTATCCTTCCCCTGCCATGCCCATCAAGCCACACCACGCCCACCAAGCCACGCCCACAGAAACGGTAGTAAAAAATTTGGATTTCACCACTGGAAGAAACCAGTAACATTTATTGAAATCTTCTAATCCTGATTAGAATCCTGGATTAGATAGTACAAAGAAAAGAAGGCGATACACACACAAAAAAAATCTGTACCCCGTACTATCTCAAAAAGTTCTGTTTCCTGTTAGAGATTCAACATTCTGATTTATATATCCCATTTTGTGTATTTATTTATAGATGTATATTCAAATACAGATATCCTTTCTGAGGAGACTCATAGTACAAAATTAACACATAAACACTGTTAATTTTTAAAGTACTTGTGAATTATGGAGGGCCTGAAATTGTTCATTCTCTACAGCAGGTGGATCTTCAGATTCTGCTGAACAAATTTAGGCATCCAGCCCAGCCAATATGATCAAGAATAAAATATGGTGGGAATAAATGGAAGAAATATTTCTGATCTCCTGCTCCTTTTTAAGTCCTAAAGATTAAGGGATGAACCTGAGGATTTGGGGAGGCTGGTTTTTGTAAAGCTTATGGAATGCACATGTTCAGATTTAAAGATTCCCAAAGGGTATCCACTATTGAATCTATAGCCTGATCTATAGTCATCATATCCTAAAGATGCAGCCTGAGATATACAGCACTGGCTGCTAGTCATTTGTTTAGAGACTAAACTTTAGTCTCTCCAGCCCCAGTGAAGTGACAACCTATAAAACGATTTGCAGAGTGATGCTTCCCCCAATACTTTCCTACCATCAAATTCTCAGGATAGACTAAAGAAGAAGAAATGACATGTTAAAGGGATTTGGTACCATTCTGTCAGCATGAGCAGCTTTAACTCCTGTATCCCTCATTTACTCTATTGGTTTTAAACATATATAATAGTTTCAGTATCTTTCATCTTTTGCAGGATGGTGGAATATTCCCTGGATCTTCAAAATATTAACTTGTCTGCAATTCGCACTGTACGAGTTCTGAGGCCCCTCAAAGCCATTAACCGAGTGCCTAGTAAGTCTATCTGCCTCCTTCCTTTCTTGACGGGGATGGGAAAATGCACGTCCATGCCTTTTTCACGATAGGTTGGCACTGTATGAGTGATTTAGTATAGGGGTAATCCAGGGGGCCACATGAATTCACCAGCATCCCTCTTGTGGTCTCCAGAGGGGAGGGGGGGCAAACCCGTGGGTCCCATTTTGCATTTTGAAGAGTTTGGAAAGGTTTCAAAGGGTAAAATAAATGCCTTAAGCTTTGTACATATTTAATGCATTAATTTTACTCTGTAAAAGTTAGCCCCCAGCCCTATCCACTTTGGGAAAGCTTCCCCAACATGACAGCTAAAGTCTGGTGCAGTCCTCAGGCCAACTGAAGTTTCATTTCCCTAATGCATCTGGTCTCTGCCAGCCATGGCTGGTTACATGTGTCACCACAAAAACAGACCAAGCTCCCTTGGGAGACATTATAGTCTTTTCTAATAAGGCTTTTGACAGAAGCATTTCCAAAAATAAATCTCACGTTCAGGTCATAAAAAAGTGTGCCCTTTTAATATTAATTTCATAATAGTGAGAAGTTAAAAAAGAAGTCCTTTAAGTATTTGTATTGGGACAAGAGCTATTTCACTTGTCCTTAAATGATCTCCTGTTGGAAGTATGGGATGAAGAGTTCAGTGGTAGATTACATCAGGTTTTTTTTTAAAGAACAGTAAAAACTGAAAGCAGATCACCAGAACAAAACAACTGTGAAAAGATGAACTGAATTGGCAATAAAATGGTAAAATTAGGGTGGTTCATGAGTACAATCATAAATCCTCAACTAAAGGCTCTTGTGGTGATAAACCAGAAGAAGAGACATGAAATTACAGTGAATAATTGGAGCTTGTCTTTTGTAAATGAGAAATGGTCTCTTTTCATCATACTTTGGCTTTCTTTTATTTTGTTTACGTTAGGATATCAGGACCATTTTATTCCTTTAAATGGGATTTTGTTACAGCTAAGGGTTTAGATGTGGCATGTTGAGTTAATTTATTTAGAGCTCTGAGCTTTTTGCTGATAATTGTATTGGAGAAGAAGTTACTTATTTGATTTGCCTATTCTTAAGAGATGTTTCAGAAAGCTTTAGAAAGCTGCCATTATTCTTCAAATAACACACCCATTCTCGCAAAATCTTCCCGGAAGTTTTCTGAAGGCTTTCTGAACCATCGCAACAACAGGCTGCATGATTTAGCGACTGAATGGCACATGTGTCTGGAATTGGCAGTAGGGAGTATTGGGATTGCTAAGGACTTCGGTGATGTGATGTCTTGCTTTATGACCACATCATTTATCAACAGAAATTCTGGTCTCAATTATGGTGCTGAGTTGAGGATTACCTCTATAGTATATTGGTTTGATTCTCTATAATATGTTTATAAGTTCACATATAAATAGATCATGGAAAGATATTTGGGAAAGAAACGTAATTCATATTTATTCTTGGCAGATGAAGACTCTCCATTTGGAGAAATGTGGAATTAGCATTCAGTATGAATATGTAAATACATATTCAAATGCATGTCAGAGTGCATGCAAGTAAATTTCTCTAGGATTTGCATAATAGCATATGATCTCTGAGAAGTTCTTCTCCATAGCAGTTACTCAGTGCAATTTGTTTAGCAGGCAAACCCAGAAAAGGGTCTCCAAATTGGGCTGTGTGAGGAATGATTTTCAAGTACCCCACCTTTAAGCTCTGAGGGGTTTTGAAGCTAAAGTTATTTATTTAAATTTATCATAATAACATTCATTGTGTAGCATGATGTTTATAGTAACTATTTTATGAAGTGCATGAAATGATCTGGAAAGTTGCTATCTGATTTTAGTTAAACCAAAATAGTTACAGCCTGGTTTATTGAAGGATAAAAATATGGACAATACACAATCCACTCAAAGTCATTTATCTTCTAATTGGCTGCTGTCTTTCAAGGACTTTATGAGGGAAGTGTTGTTGTTTTTTTAATAGTTTCTCATCCATTAAAGCTGTGGAGAGATGTTGTCTTGACATTATCCATTCAAAAAAGTGATGTATATAAAAATATGGACAGAAAATATTCCTGACAACTACTTCCTCCTCCTCCTCCTCCTCCTCCTCCTCCTCCTCCTCCTCCTCCTCCTCCATAGTATATAACAATATACACTATTTATCAGTTATATCAATACTGTATCTGCAAATGCATGCAAGATGTACTACTGTGTTTTCATGTTGTACGAGTGTATATATCTAGCTATATACTGTATAAGTGGGTTTTCATGTTGTATGCGTGTATATATTTAATATGTTCTTGTATAAATAAGACTGGCATTAGTATAGTTAACTTCCTCAACCTGGTGGACTCCCAAGTGTATTTAGCACCCAGATGTACAACTCCCAGAACTTCCAGATTTTGACCATATTATCTAGGAATTATGGGAATTGCAGCAAATATATCTAGACAGCATTGTATTCAGTAAAGATTATATTTAATAATATAATTTTATTAAACTTATTAAAGCATAAAATACAAATTAAAATGAAAATAGTGGGAAAATGGAAAAGGGGAAAGAGAGAAGTGTAGTAAGAAGGGGGAAAGAGAAAAAAAAGCATTAACTTCTGATTCAGTGCAATAGAATGAGCATAATAATGTTATAGCCTCAACTTTTTACTTTGCATACTCAATATATACTAGCCACTTCTATAACAAAAAACAAAACAAAACAAAACCCTTGTCGTAACCATTAAATCTCAAAGTCAAAGTTAAGTTTTTTATTAAAAAAAAGGGAAATAATTGTGAAGCAGCTTTAAAGCAAAACTAATACACTTAAAAGCATGCTACTGAAAGGACCATTCCATGGAATTTGGAAAAACTAAATACAATAAGCAAGCAAGCAATGAGGGACATGACTTCTGGTGTCTTGCACGACCCCTTGACATCCTATGATCTAAAAATATTTTAGACTCTCCCTAGAAATAAATGTTAGATAATAGCCATAGTTGTTTTTCCCCCCTTTCCCTTTTGTTCCAGTTAGTGCCACTATAGGTCTCTGTATGAGAGATTAATATGAGTCAGGCTCCACAGCCTATTGAACTATTAGGATTTCCTGGGCCATATTGTAAAAACATTGATGCTTTCATTTTATAGAGCTGCTTGCATATTTAAACAAAGTATTTAGAATAGAATAACACATTTGGATG
The DNA here is from genome assembly GCA_003457575.1 of Thermophis baileyi. NCBI lineage: Eukaryota > Metazoa > Chordata > Lepidosauria > Squamata > Dipsadidae > Thermophis > Thermophis baileyi. The sequence continues at coordinate 3,077,400 of QLTV01004445.1, forward strand.
GGACCTTGTATGTCATCTAGTCCAACCCCCTGCTCAAGCAGGAAACCCTATACCATTTTATTATGTTCTCTCCACATTATGTACAGGCCAAGGAAAACAGATACATTTTTATTAAAACGATTATGGAAGGAAGAATATGGGAGAAGTTTATGAAACAGAAAGTATTCTCTCTGCTTCTTTTAAGTACTGCCTTTCTTCACTGCACGGAATTTGTGCAGACTATACAGAACTATAACTACTACACAGTGGGGATTTTACTGTGTTACTTATCAACTCTGATCAAATAATGATAGTAGTATTTGCATAACTATGCATCACACAGACGTTAGCAAGTTAATATTAACTATTATTTGCGTATCATGCAGAAAAGCAGGAGATTTTTTTCCATGCTGAATGGCAAACTGCCGGCTTGCATTCTACACTTCATTAGTTTTTATTTGAAAAATAACTTTTATCTTTGAAGAGATCAATTTTGCGCTAGATTTTTTTAATCCCATCTTTATTACTTTATAAGAACTCAAGGTGGCAAACATGCATAATACTTCTACATCCTCCTGCGGAATGTGTTCAGAAAAATGGGAATGCCAGGACATCTCATTTCCTCATGAGAAACTTATATGGCTCGTCCTTGACTTACAACTACAATTGAGCCCAAGATTTCTGTTGTTAAGTGAGACATTTGTTAATTGAGTTTTGCCCCATTTTACAAACTTTCTTGCCTCAGTTGTTAAGTGAATCACTGCAGTTGATAAGATAGTAACCTGGCTGTTAAGTGAATTTCGCTTCCCTATTGACTGTACTTGTCAGAAGGTCGCAAAAGTGATCACATGACCTTGGGACACAGCAATGGTCATAAATATGAACCAGGATGCTGCAAAGGTTGTAACTGTGAAAAACGGTCATAAGCAGTGGTGGGCTGCAACTGGTTTAAAAACCAGTTTGGTGATCGCGCACTTCGCATGTGCGCAAGCGCCTAACGCGCTTGCATGCAGCATTCAAAATACAGCAATTTGAAGCTCAGCTGCTTACCTTCTAAGGCAGCCCCGGTAAGTAGAACAGCGGAGGCGTGGAAATCAGTTGTGCCGCGCGAATCAGCTGAGCCAGAAAGAAGGAAATATAGAACAGGATAGCGAAGGGGCGGGGGGTGGGGGCAGCTGATCGTTGGAACTACCGGTTCGTCCGAACCGGTCCGAACCGGCAGCAGCCCACCACTGGTCATAAGTAACTTTTTTCAGTGCCATTGTAACTTTGAACAGTCATTAAATGAACTGTTGTAAGTTGAAGACTACCTGTACACAGGCCAGAAAGCCACAGTCTGGACAGAACATGGTGAAACAGTGACCCCAGATTGACAAAGGAATGTCACAAGGCTGCATTCTCGCCTCTTATTTATTCAATCTATATGTGGAAAATATATAAAGGGAAGCTTGATTGAAAGATTAAAATTGGAGGAAGGCACATCACTAACCTGCACCATGCTGATAACATTACTTTAATAGCCAACAATGCAGAAGTTCTGCAAGCCCTATACTAAAAGATCACAGTGAAAAAGTGGGACTAACGTTAAATATAAGGATGATCAAATTAATGACAACAGGTAGAACAACTAGCAATAAAGATAGTAAAGTGATGGATTGTTTCTCCCTGTTAAGAGCAATTGTCAATAAAGAGGACACAGTCAAGAAATGCATTGCAGGCCAGCACTCAGTACAGCAACCATGAAGACCTTGGAAAAAATATTCCAATCAGAATTGTGCAAGACATGGTGTTCCCTGTGACATTGTATGGAAGCAGAAGTTGGACTTTGAAGAAGTAGGAAAGGAAGAGTATTGACCCTTTTGAACTTCAGTGTTGGAGAAGACTCCCGAAACTATTGTGAAAAGCCACAAAAAAAAAAAAAACCCAACAACAACACCAATGGATCATTGAACAAATCAACCCAAAGTTCTCACTCAAGACACAAATTTCCAGGCTCAAATTATGCTACTTTGGACACATTATGCAAGGACCCAGTTCTCTGAAAAAAGGCTCTAAGGCTGGGAGAGGTAGAAGGAAAGAAAAGAAGAGAATGACCAGCAGCAAGGTGGATGGACCCAGTTACAGAGGTAAATGAGTGCACATTGAGAGACATGATAGGTTAGTGATAAATTATCTTGAAGAAAACTTGTGTGGTCACTAGGAGTCGAAAACGACTTGATGGCACATAATTAATTCCTGATGGAATGCAAGTGTTAAGGTTGGTGAGGCAGGAATCATATTTTTCTAGAATATAAGAACAGTGGGCCTTCAATCTAGAAAGGGTTGTGATGAAAACATACCTCAACCACTTAAGGACGCTAAGTATCAATTAACTTACGAAGTCATGGGGAAAAAATCTAGAGTTTAAATCCAGGCAATTTTTTAGCTGAAATAGACATCAACAGTTATGTTGGAAACTTAATTTTTTGTCACTGTGAGAGTGAGGTGGGCAGTACCTAAATCTGATAAACAAACTTTATTCTTGTCTGCATTAATGCTTTTAACTAGGTAAATTGTGTCTGGAGATCTTTTGCCAAGTCTAACTGAGAGCTGAACTAAGAGTTAATTTCTGGAAACCATGATTTATTACTCAGACCAACTGTGTAGACTGAAAATAAAAGGATTAAGAAAATTGTTTTAGAAATAATACAACAAACTGTTCTCTTACAGCTTTCACTGATACATTTATCAATTTTTGAAGTAGAAGACTTTACAACAGTCTTATTTTACCTCTGATAGCTATGGCTAGAATGCAAATAGCGAGAAAATCTTTCTTCACTGCTTCCTTAGTTCAAATATTACCACCTGCCAAAGGACAACTGGAACAGTTCCAAAGGTTATGGATTATTGTGGATTTTCTGCTTTAGGCTGCTGCATTATCTGTGGACTAGTTTATCCCTGATGTGGATCGTTGTTTGATTTTCAACTATTTGTCTGCATAACCCTCTCCTAGGTTCCATTTCTTTCTATGATATTCTAGCAGCGCTCTAAACCTGCTACCTGTGATGTCTTTGAACTATGTTTCCTATCTCCAAAAGCAGAAAAACTGGCCATGCTGGGAAAGACAGAAGTTGTATTTCAATGCATGAGAAAAGGTTTTCATTAGAAGATAGAAAATAGAAAAATAGGGTTGGAAGGGACCTTGGAGGTCTTCTAGTCCAACCTCTGCCCATGGCATGAGATCCTATATGATTCTGGACTTTCTTTGGGCTTCATGGGATGGATACACATGATCATAGAAAGAATAACAGAATAATAGAATTGGAAGGGATGCCTTCCAACCCCCACCCAAGCAGGAGACCCTATACCATTTCAGACAAATGGCTGTCCAATTTCTTCTTAAAAACTTCCAATGGTGAAGCATCCATAACTTCTGGAGGCAAGCCGTTCCACCGGTTAATTGTTCTCACTGTCAGGAAATTTCTCCTTAATTCTATCTAGGTTGAATCTCTCCTTGATTAGTTTCTATCCATTGCTTCTTGTCCTGCCTTTGGATGCTTTGGAGAATAGGTTGACCCCCTCTTCTTTGTGGCAGCACCTCAAATATTGGAAAACTGCTGTCACCTCTAGTCTTCTTTTCACTAGACTAGACATACCCAATTCCTGCAACCGTTCTTCTTATGTTTTAGCCTCCAGCCCCTTAATCATCTTTATTGTTCTTCTCTGCACTCTTTCTAGATGAGTAGATCCACCATGAGCGAGCTTAGGCATTGCTTTATAGCAGGGGTGTCAAACTCATGTCATCACATTGTCGTCACGTGACATATTGTGGCATTTTCCCCCTTTGCTAAAATGGGGGTGGGCGTGGCCAGCACATGACGCATCCGGCCCGCGGGCCACGAGTTTGACACCCCTGCATAGTATTGCTACCTCTTTCAGAATCAAAAATGTAAGTTCTACTTATGATCTTTGTAAGACAATGTCAGATGTTTATTACCTTTCTTTTTGACAGCACTATGATTTATATGAGTTGTGCTGCTTTGGAGCGGCCTCACACATTCTTTTAAGCCCAAAGTCTCACTCTTGGGAGTCTGTGCCTAAAGACTGAAGAAATGCAACACTGGAAAAGTAATAAGTGTGTGTCTATCGGGGGATTTAGACATGTTGAGTAAGTTTCCATGTTTAGTTTATCGAATTCATACACTTTGTCATACTGAAGTTGACATTCAGAAGTTGATACAGACAGAATCATTAAGTATCTAACAATTAATAGAGTACTGGTGATATTGACAAATCTAAAGTATTTTCAGCTCTGAAAAAGAACAGGCATTCACATTTTTATATTGACTCACAATGTTTAGATTAGATGTGCAGTATATATTAAATGTATGACAAATTTTAATTCAAAATGTCTCAACGTTTCCTAAAATTTGCCATGTTTCAGCCTGGACCAGGACCAAATTTAGCAATAGCAATAGCACTTAGACTTATATACTGCTTCATAGTGCTTTACAGCCCTCTCTAAGTGGTTTACAGAGTCAGCATATTGCCCCTAACAATCTGGGTCCTCATTTTACCCACCTCGGAAGGATGGAAGGCTGAGTCAACCTTGAGCTGGTGAGACTTGAACTGCCGAACTGCAGCTTAGCAGTCAGCTGAAGTAGCCTGCAGTGCTGCACTCTAACCACTGCGCCACCTCGGCTCTTATTTACATTATCAATACTCCCAGAATATTTTTTTGTGTATTTGCATCAAAAACCACTTGAAAACTACAAAATCCACGAAGTGTAAATTCAGTACAGTTCATGGCAATATTATGATCTACTGTATGTTACCTCAACCTGACAATGAATTAGAATACACATGGAAACATAGATTTCTGGTAGCCCATTATTCATGTTGATTCAGTTTGTTTTGAAGAGTGGCATCATATATGACTAATAAGAACATTGCTCACTTTATTCCAAGTCCAACTCTTTCTCCTTCCCACCTCTACTTTCCTTCTTCCCATAATCAAAGCTATTTTGGAATATCCTGATGCATGGCTCTGTAACAGAATTTCAGGGATCTTTTGGGATTCCTCAGCTTTTCTGTAGTCACCTTTACCTGGCCATTCCAGTCTATCTTATTCATAGTTGAATATTAAAATGCAGCCCTAAGCAGTAGAGGAGGCAATGGGTGGTATGTCAGATTCATGCCTAGCCACTTATATAGTAGTACCAAAGGTGATTTTTCAAGAGGCAACTGGACTTTCTCATTTTTCTTTGAAGACATTTTGCTTCTCATCCTTCTCTCAACAGAGGGGGAGGGATAAGACATCATCTATCTCCAGTCTACAACACAGTCCTTTCAACAGTTCCAAGAAAGCTCCACACCCACTTGCACTACTCAGGTGATCCTGATGACACAGATAAACCTCCAGGTGGCCTCAACAACTCTCTAAAAGAATGCAAATGACCAGCTGTCTGCAAGAAGTATAAATCCTTCCATTCCCCACCATCGAGCCAGAGCTGAAGAAGCTTTTTTATTTTATTTATTTATATTTATATTTATATGCCGCCCAACTCCCAGGAGACTCTGGGCGGCTTACAACAATATAAAAAAAACATTAAAATATAAAAACTATTAAAAAGAAACATAATTAAAAACATTTAAAAAACAACTAAAAACTCATACACACCGTTTCATGGCCGGATCTCGCCAAATTACAGAGGCGAGATTAATGGCCCAAGCCTGCCGGAACAGCCAGGTCTACACGGCTTTCCGGAAGGCCAGCAGGGTGGGGGTAGTCCGGATCTCAGGAGGTAACTGGTTCCAGAGGGCCGGGGCAGCCACAGAGAAGGCCCTCCCCCGCGGGCCCGCCAGCCGGCACTGTTTAGCTGACGGGACCTGGAGGAGCCCAACACTGTGGGATCTCACCGGTCGCTGGGAGCTATGTGGCAGAAGAAGGAATGGAA
>QLTV01004445.1:3145883-3172994 GCA_003457575.1 Thermophis baileyi
GAGGCTCTTACGATCTAAGGAAGGAAGGAAGGGAGAAAGAGAGAGACAAGAAAGAAAGAACATAGGATTAAATAGTATATTTTGGATATTCAGTAGTAGTAAATAAATAGACAGGGAAATTGTATCTCGTTGAGGCCTTTGAGGGGAGGAGAGGCCAGACACCCTAACCCTAACCCTTGACGTGAGTGACGTCATTGGCTACGCCTACCCAGTCACATAACCACCCAGTCACATGACTGCCAAGCCACCCCCACCCAGTCACATGACTGCCAAGCCACTCCCACCCGGTCACATGACCGTCAAGCCGCTCCCATCAGAATATTTTACAAGTAAGCCACTCCCACCCGGTCACATGGCCGTCAAGCCACTCCCATAAAATTAAGCCCACGCCCACAGAGTGGTAGTAAAAAAATTGGAACCCACCCCTGGTTTGGGGTGGGTTTGGATTGGTTTGGGGGGGATTGGTTGGAATTGGGTTTTGTTTTGTTTTTAATATTTTCTTTCTAAGACTAAGAATGGAAGCCAACCCTCTGGGAGGCACACCACTACCATTGTCATCTTAAGTCTTCTAACCTTCTCCAAAACAAAAATAGCCTGGAGTTGTGCTGCTGAAATTGGTCATTTTGCTGCTCCCAGTGCTGGGAGGGACATAAATGGGATGGTTGGGGAATATGGATTGCCTACTGCTGTTTTAAAATTAACTAAGCTGAACAAACCTTAATTCGGATTTTAAAATCTCAGTAGTGATTTCAGAAATATTTTCTGGAATCTTTTGTAAGAGTTCCTTTTGGCACTTAGGTTGTAAAGCAAGTGGTGATGTCACTCTAATTTTGTATCTTTGAAGAAATAGAGGAACTTGCCCAATAAAGCTGTTTTTCTCAAGCTATGTGGGTGGCTGTAATTATGAATTACGTTTTCCCCTTACTACTTTCCATTCTTTAGCTTTCTACCTTACTTATCTCTTGTTCCTGCTGATGTTTTGACTTTAATTTATATATCACATTCACTGACAAGCATGTAGTGGCTTACAACACAAAAAAGAAACAACAATTTATTTGCTGACATTTAAGTTGTAATTTAATATAATAATTCAATGCAAATAAGCAATAGCTTGTTTCAACAATACTTCAATTATCCATTTCATGCTTTTCACTTTGCTTCTCTTTGAATCATATTCTCTTTGTTCATTTTTCTTTCAATCCTTATCTCTGAGTTTGTTGTTTTCCACTTTCTTTTTCTGGTTTCTTTTGTTTATTTAGCCCTCTGGATGTTCTTTTCTTTTTCCCCAGCTCCTTGAGTGGACTCATTTTCTGGTACAAAAAGGCCCATTAGAAAAAGATAAACATGTACACAATTGGCTAGAAAAACCCATTGCAAGGAGGAATAGGGAGTGAGCAGGAACAAATGACCTTTTCTGTAATGGACAGACAAGCATGACTGTTAAAACATCACATCCTCACTATGGTACAGAAAGAACAAAACAGCAGCTACAGAATGTCGGTGGAAGGAAGGAGAACAATCCAATTCTTATATTCTAGATGCCACATTCAGTTTCTTATGGTTACTGACATGATTGTCTGGATGGAATCAGAATGACTACAGTATCTTTCTTTTTTTTTTGTTTTTACCAAAATTCTGCTGTAGTACATTTGTGTTACAGCTCACACATATAAACACACACAGGTGTACATCTAAACAGAAAGTATCAAGTATCATCAAGTACATCTAAACAGAAAGTATCAAGAATGTTTACTTAGTTCAAGATGTGTACTTGTATTTATGTTGGGACAGTGCTACATTTTTTATTTCTAACTTTGTCATTTAGTTTGTGCTTGCAGTAATTTCTTGATATAGTTTATTATGTTTGCCAAATGGAAGAGAGCAGGGGTTTTCAAACATTTTTAGGATGTGGAACTGATAGTTTTTTAAAAAAACCAAACCCCCCCCCCCAATTAAGAGCAAAATTATAGAGACAGAAAATTGGTTGAGCTCAAGTGACCTTTAATTCCCTTAATTTCTTAGTCATTTCCAGAACCCTAGGGTTCCATGCAACACAATATGAAAAACTCCCAGGAATTCTCATTAACTTATTCAATCACATGTAAAAAGGGGGGGAGGGGGCTTCAATTGCATGGTTGTGACACCATTTTTACTTTCTTTTTAAAAACCCGTCTGTAAACACTGAGTAAGAGAAGCTAGACCCTCATTCCTGGTTTTAAAAAGTCAGGAAAGATGTTTAAATAAAACACAGGGTGCTATGTTATCTGAAAATTAAAAGAGTGGCCATAAAAGCTCAGGGCATCATTCTATGCTAAATCGAAAGTGGACCTAAGCCCTTATGCCCCACTCTGGCTGGAAAAAGCAAAAATGGAAAGCATTCTACAATATGATAATCCCAATTGAAGACAAAAGTATCACTCCAAGTGATTATAGGCAATTATAATTTCCCAATTAAACCCTCCCCCCTCAATTTTAGTTTAAAGCCCTCCTGATAAATTGAGCCAGTCTTTTTCCGAAAACATTCTTCCCAGTCTTTGTGAGGTGTAACCTGTCCCTTGCCAAAAGCCCATCTTTTAGGTAGTACAGTCCATGGTCCAGGAATCCAAAATGTTTTTGGCGACACCAACCCTTTAGCCAGTGGTTCACTTTTAGAATTCTTTGTTCTCTTTGTTGTCCTTTTGTTGGCAGTATAGATGAGAAAACTACTTGTACACCTAAGTCCTTGACTTTCTTGCCTAGCTGCTCGTAATCACACAATATTGTTTTCAAGTCCTTTTTTGTGTCATTTGTCCCTACATGCAGTAATAGAAGGGGGTAGTAGTCTGGATTTTATTATTTTGGTTAGTTTCTCAGCCACATCTTTGATTTTGGCTCCAGGGAGACAGCATACCTCTCTGGATTGCCTGTCTGGTCTACAGATGGCAGGTTCTGTTCCTTTCAGGATTGAATCTCCTATCACCACCACTCGCCTTTTTTTTTTTCTGGGGATGTTTGGGGTGTTTTTTTATCTATCACAGTAGCGTTTGATGGTGCTGCTTTATTAGGGCCATTTGTTGGTGCTTTTTTTCTCTGTGTTTGCATGCTATCTTCTAGTGAGAGCCCATGGTATTGATTGCTTAGCACCAGTGGGGCTGCATCATAGTGGGTTGGTTTGGACAGTGGTTTTGTACTAAGTTTGTGGTTTTTTCTATGAGTGACATGTTTCCATCTGTTTTCTTCCTCTAATGGGTCAACTCTTTCAGAAGTTGTTTGGTCATTTTTATGTTCAATTTGTGCATATTCTTATTGCAAGGTTTGGGGTTTCTCATTTTGTTGGTTGAGTTTCAGAGTGGTTAGAGTTTCCTCTAGACCTTTTACTTTTTCTTCTAGTAACTTGATTAATTTACATTTTGTACATATGTAGTTTGGGTATTCTATGGGCATAAGTGTGTACATGGAACATGTTCTGCAGATCACAATAGTGTCAGTTCCTTCTTCCATGAGTGGATTTTTTAAAGAAACTTGAGAGTGAAAGTGTAGAGTGTTTTACGGATTTGTAAAAGGGAAAATTGTCCAACTTGGAATACAGATATTCTAGCAGATAAGTTTAAAATTTGGGGGACTCAAGCCTATTAGAGGTTTGGGGTTCCAGTATTTAAGAGTGCCTGGTTTAGGGATTTAAGGTTCTATAGTTCTAATTGTCTAATTTAAAAAAATTAGGTTCTAATTAGTCTCTTATCTGCTGGTATTCATTATGTTAGACAATCAATCAGTTAATTAATTAATTAGTTAGATAGTAAATCAGCAATTAATGTCATTCTATTCAATTAAACTGGTCTATTAATCTAGTAGGCAATCAATTATCAACTAGATAATCGATGGTACTGTGATCAATCTCAATCAATCAGTTACTAGTCGCGCTAATCAGTTTACTAGTCGCGCTAATCAGTCAATAATCTATCCTTAAACCAATCTATCCTTAAACCAATCTTTCCTTAATCTATCCTTAAACTAATATTTAATAATTACTAGCTACTAATTACTAATTACTAATATCTTTAAACCAATCTATCCTTAAACTAATATTTCGTATTAGTCAAACTATGAGTTTATCAATGTTGTAAATATTGAGGTAATGAAGCAGTATTGAAGGTCATCAAGGAGGGGGTTTCTTTTCTTGAGCCACATGGTTTGTATTGCTTTAATGGCGGCTACCAGACGATCCGCTGGGTGCAGGGGGATCAGGCCGCGCCAAAACAGGCTCCGCTGAAACACTCTGGAACACACTGAAACAAGCTGGAACAAGCTGGAACACCCTGAAATACTCTGAAGCACGCTGGAAGATGGCTGCACACATGGATGCTGCGGCTGGGCACTCCTTTTTTCAGTGTATAGTGTGGATTGGATTTTTTTCCCCCTTGATTGAACCCTGTGGGGCAAGGGGCATCTATAGTCGGCAAGCCTTGTTACAAATTGGACTGAAATGTGAGAAGGCTATTACAGACAATTTTATACGTTCTCATAACATACCGGAGGAGGCAGCTAGGCCCCTGGGGGAGCCATGGATTATTATCCCTGCAGGAAGGAGGAGGAGACAGAGAAAACGGAGGGACAGGAAGAGAAAGAGAGGATGTCGTGCAGGTGTTCTTTTTAAGCTGAGTAAGTTTCCACACAAGCCTTCAATTCCCAGTATATTTCTTACCAATGCAAGATCTCTTACTAACAAAATGGATGAATTAAGGCTACAGATTGCAAAGACTAAATTCATCAAGAACTGCTGTGTATTGCTAATCACAGAAACTTGGCTTCATTCACTCATTCCTTTAGGTCTGGTGATGGGGCAAGATACAGTGTTGCCAGAGCTAGTCTGAAGAAAGGTATTCAGAAGGCCAAGACTGATTATAAGAGGAAGATTGAGGATAATTTTTATAGCAATAACATGAGGCAGGTGTGGCGAGGAATTCAACAAATTACCAACCATCAATCAACTAATGCCATCCCTGCTGAGGGGGATACTTCGTTGGCAGAAGAGCTGAATCATTTCTTTGCTCGCTTTGAAGTGGAGATATCAGAGACAGCTAAAATACAGCCACCAGCCCATTGTAGCCCCCACCTCATTGTGGAGGAACAGGAGGTGAGGAGCATTCTGAAGGCTGTGGACCCTAGAAAGACCCTGACGGTATCTCTGGCCGAGTGCTTAAAGACTGTGCTGATCAGTTGGCTGGAGTCTTTACAAGAATCTTCAATCGGTCTTTATCCCAGTCCACTATTCCATCTTGTTTGAAGGCTTCCACCATTGTTCCACTGCCAAAGAACGTCCCTATCAAGAACCTCAATGATTACAGACCAGTGGCACTCACTCCTATCCTCATGAAGTGCTTTGAGAAATTGGTCTGCCGGCACATCATGTCTGGTCTTCTGCATACATTTGATAAACACCAGTTTGCATACTTCACACTGCTCTGACTCATTTGGAACAGCGGGGGGGGGGTGCTTTTTGTAGATTTTAGCTCTGCATTTAACACAATAATTCCACATAGACTAGTGCCTAAACTTATGGATCTTGGGCTTTCTTATTCAATCTGCCTTTGGATTATGGATTTCCTGTCTGGCCACTCTCAGAGGGTCAGACTAGGTAATCATATCTCTTCAGCCCTTACTCTTAACACTGGTACACCACAGAGTTGAGTGTTGAGTCCCTTACTCTATACTCTTTATGTGCATGACTGCATTTCCACTCACGCTAGTAATACTATTACTAAATTTGCAGATGATACAACAGTGGTGCCACTGATCTCCGGGGGGGATGAGTCTGCCTATCGAGATGAGGTGGAACGGTTGCTTTCGTGGTGTGGAGACAATAACTTGGTCCTTAACACCAGTAAGACCAAGGAGCTTATAGTGGACTATAGAAGGAATAGATCAGACATCCAGCCCTTGCTTATCAATGGAGACTGAGTGGAGCAAGTGGCCAGTTTTAAGTTTCTGGGTGTTATCATAAAAGAGGACCTGAACTGGGGCACTCACATTGCACCACTGGTCAAAAGGGTCCAGCAGAGATTATACTACCTGAGACTTCTCAGGAAACAACAACAAATGACAAACTGCTGGTGACCTTCTACCGCCAGAGGGTTAACATCATTGCCCGGAGGATCATTGGTTGCCCTCTCCCCTCTTTGGAAGAGCTTTATATCTCCCGCTGCCTTAAGAAAGTTCAAAACATTCTTAAAGATCCATCTCATCCTGGGCACCCTTTTTTTGAATTATTACCATCTGGCAGACGGTACAGGATAATAAAAACAAGGAGAAATAGGCTGAAAAACAGCTTCTATCCCAGGGCAATAACCATATTGAATTCTACAGTATAGTGCAATATTGGGTTTTCAATTTCAATTATACAGAATGAAAAGGATGTATGTTTGTGTTTTTATTTTTATAGTTATAATGTACACTGAAGGCGGCATTTAATTTTGTTGTACCATGTGCAATGACAATAAAGTAAACTAAAACTAAAACGAAGTGTCATATGTCATAACATTTTGCAAAGGGTGGGTGCACGGCATTATTCTTTGAAAATGAAGAATTACAAAGCTGCCTCTCCTGACTCTTCTGCTCCTTTGAAAGATCTTAACACAAAGGCTAAAATAGAATTACAGAATTGTTTAGTTAGTTCTGGTTTTAATAAGGAAATTTTTACTTTAGCTAAGGAAAAGTCAGAGGTAACATATTCAGTGAAACACTCTCTGGGACAAATTGTTTGGAGTATTTCTAGATGCAACTGCCTTTCAGGATACATGCTTTAATAAAACAGTGCAATATCCACTGTGTATTTAATATAGTGAAATGTCATATACCAGTTATAGGGCTAAAAGTATAGGTTAAATCTGAAAGGTCCCATATGTTTCATCATTTTTGAGTCTATCATGGATGCATGCCACAAGCCATTCTACAATATTGCTACTGTAGTAAAACTGGGAAATCACACTACCATTTCAGAGTTAATGTTATGAGTTTCATTTTGTTTTTGCTTTTTAAGTTTGGCAACTTGATGCAACCTTGGACAGATGTGCAGGAATGCTTCTTTTCAATAACATTTATGTAATGTACAATATTAGGGCTACAATGGTTACTTTAAGTTCAGTAGAGATTGTGTTGGACAAGTATGTTGATTTAAAAATAAACGTGATGTCTTGCAGCTCCCCAGTTGAAAAATAGGGGAATGAATTTGCTTTCTGTAGTTACTTCTTATCCCCTCCCCAGCTGAGGCCAAAGAGCTTCTACTGATTTTATAAACATTAACTCTGGTAATTAATGGAAATCATGGTCACCCCAAAAATAATGTAAAGGAATCTATGAAAAAAGTGAAATATTAAGGAAGAAATCACTTCAGAAGAATGAGTTGGGGATTAGGGGAATACTGAGAGGAAGTGGTAGGCCAAAACGGTCTTTCCCTAACTGTCTCCCTCCATAATTCCTCAGCTGCATTTCCAATTTATTTAGAGACCACCTGAAGAGGAAAGTTGTCTCTGTGATCACAGGGAGGTAAAAAGGAAGCATTTCATGTGAGGAATTTCTCACCTATCCAAAATGGCTGGTTTTAAAGAAATAATAATAATGCAGAAAGCTTTATACTTTGCATATTTCTTAAAAGTAAATTGTATTATTGCAGTGTACATTCCTAGGCTTCAATCCTATGAATGCTCATGTCGGAGCAAGCCACATTGAAACTGACTTAAGAGCTTGAGTGGTTGTGTGTCTGTGTGTGTGTTCCTTATTGCTAGAGAAACTTGCAGCAGATGGAAATTGAGTCAATCATCCCCACCCTCCTCTAATTCTGTTTTTGATTTTGTATTTAGGGGAATTGGGAATCGCAATCAAATCTCTGGCATGGGAAAGTGTACCATTTCCTTATGTGCACCCTTTTTGCCATATTAGTATAATAGTAGTATAATGTTCAAATTAGTGTAATTATAATTAGTATAATTCAAATTAGTATAATGTCACTGATCGTTATTCTACAATGAAATGTGGAATTGAAATAGAAAACCATGGAGAAAATAAACATTTTTGGGCAGCAGTTGTTAAAATCACTTGATGAAATAAAGAGGTGTTTTTGTGAACAAAGCACTCAGGAACTGGGATTGGTAATGCTGACTGGAGGGCAGGTAGCTAGGGAATTGATCCTTCTGTTCATTCAACTAAGTAGAAGTGCATTTTCCTATTTCAGTGAGTGAATGTTATTCAATTTCCTGGATGGCTTTGAAGTAGCCTTTCCCAAATTGGTATCCACTGAATGTAATTTCCATGATCTTAGCCATGATCTTCCATGATCTAATGCATCTAATGCATATTTCATTATCACAGTGAATGAGAATAATAGGAATTGTAATCTAAAACATCTGGACTAGGAAAGGATGGTGTAAAAATCCTGATCCTGATCCTAATTTTCTATGCACCCAAGGTTTAATAATTTTATTCACTAGCTTTAAGTAAGAAACATGGTCGCAAGGAAAGACTAATAATTATTCTGTGCAGAACACTTCTAGTTCTGAAAGCTACTTCACACATTTGATGAAATGAGCTGCAGCTCATGAAAACTTATGCCTTATAATAAAATGTGTTAGTGCTAAATGTGCTATCAGACTCTCTGGTTCTTTCATTTCTGGTTTCTATATTTTTGTAATCCCAGTATATATAATTCACATATAAACTAGAAGCAACATGCAGAGCACAGAATTTTGCTATAGATTTCATAGAATATTATAGGTATATTATATCATCATTATCATCACCATCATCCCTTTCATCTATAAGTTCAAGGTGATATACATACCACTTCTTTTCCAGATTTATTCAGGGGTGGGTTCTAACTTACTTCGCTGCCGATTCGCTTCCTCCCATGCCGCTTGGGCGCGCGCGTGTTGCGTGTGTTGCATTTGTTGCGTGTGTTGCGCCTGTTGCACGCCTTGCCATGCGGGCGCACACAGATGCGCAATGCTGAAAATCCAGCTTCTGCACGTGCGCAGAAGCAAAAAACAAGATGGCAGCACCTATGGCGCCGCCGAGAGAGCCGGTTCGGGGGCGTGTCCAGCCGGCCATCGCTGCCGGTTCGGCGAGCGGGGGGAACTTCCCGCTACCGGTTCTAAAGAACCGGTCCGAACCGGCAGGAACCCACCTCTGGATTTATTACAAGGTTATCTATGAGAGAATGACTACCTCACATTCATGCAGTAAACCTTGATGGTTAAGGACATTTAACAACTATGTTACACTGGCTATCATGCTGTAGTTCACAAATAAAACAAATTCCCATTGGATAAAACAACTTCCTATGGATCCTACATTATCGCTTTCTATAATATTTATGTGGACTTGGTACCTTCCAGATTAGGTTAAATACCAGAAGGCCCTATCGTGCCGTGTAACACAAGCTACATTTTTTTGATGTTTCCTCAGCTGAATTTTGCACCCTCTTTCTGGGTTACCCTCTTTTTTTTCCATTGGTACATTTTAACAGTTCATGGCTTACTGCTGCCTAATTCGTGCATGTTGATATTCCTTCTAGTAATTAGTTAGACCACCTGAGAAAGCACAGGTAGTCCTCAATTTACAACCACAATTGAGCCCAAAATTTATGTTGCTAAGTGAGAAATTTGTTAAGTGAGTTTTGCCCCATTTTACGAATTTTCTTGCCACATTTGTTAAGTGAATCACTGCAATTGTTAAGTTAGATAAGTGAATCTGGCTTCTCCATTGACTTTGCTTGTCAGAAGGTTGCAAAAGGGGATCTGCAACCATCATAAATATGAACCAGTTGTCAAGCATCCGAATATAAATCACATGACCACGGGAATGCTACAATGCTCATAAGTGTGAAAAATGATGTTAAGTCACTTTTTTAAGTGCTGTTGTAACTTTGAATGGTCACTAAATGAACTGTTGTAAGTCGAGGACTACCTGTAATGAGGAATGATTATGATAGTAGGGCCAATTATGTTGCTAGTAGATGAATGCCAGTAGAAAGAATGGAGAAAATCAGAGTGGGGATAGTAAAAGATGAAGTGAGTCCTTCTATCCTCCCAAAATGGAAACGCATAAACCTGGTGCTTTCCGTGTGTTTTAAGAATTGCAATTCTATCATCATGAAGTTTTGTAGCCATACTAATATATAAAAAGAAATCCAGTGATTACAAATATACTTCAAATATTGCTGCAAAACAGTGTTGTGGAATTTGCACAAGCAATGACCATATCATAAAGTAACAATGGAAATATTTTGAGTTATATCATGAAATCATCATAAATGATTACTGGGGCAAAAATAGCAAATCCAACATCTACTTCAAAATTAGAGGAACTTCCACAGTTCTCAGTTGCCTTCAAGTACTGAGCAGTTAAATCAGTTTTTTTTTTAAAAAAAAATGAATAAATTACCAAATTAATAGACACTGCAGTGCTAGAGTGAAAGACCACACAAATTAGAAAGGAGATTAATTAAAAAGGGGAAGAAAGGAGGGGAAAATATCAACATTCATTACATGTTGGAGAGATGATAGCCTTAGAGGTTTACATTCATTGTACACTTGGAGGAAGATATTTGAAAGGCTCCAAATGCCCTTGTTTTAAACTCAGGTGCTCCCATTGCCTGTATCCCATGCAGAAAAGTATGTGACATTTCCTAAATGCATTTGATGTCTTGGCTTCTTTCTTTTGCCTATAGCCAGAGGAGCTGACAAATATTTTGGAAATTTGCAATGTTGTGTTTACCAGCATGTTTGCCCTGGAGATGATTTTGAAACTTGCCGCCTTTGGTCTATTTGATTACCTTCGCAACCCATACAACATTTTTGACAGTATCATTGTCATCATCAGGTAATGACAATTCAAATCTCTATTGAATCAATAATGAAATGTTGCATAACAGCAGTGGATGATGATAGCTAGCTTCTTGCCATCCAAATTAGAGTAGATCAAAGCTAAGTCATATCTACCAATTGTAAGTATGTGTGTGCCCATATTGTGATAATATTGTGATATTATTTTTAAACAAATCCATTTTGCCCAAGGATGAGGACTGGGATTGGCAAATGATTAGTAGTGATGAATTATGTTTACATCATTATTTTGAACTAGCCTTTTAAATTAATATAGTATAATTATCCAAATTTATGTGTAGAGTCAGGCAACCTGAAGATTTGATTATATTTCAAATTTTGCCACCAGATTATCAGTTATATTCAGGATAGTCTATGTTTACTTATTATTAAAAAAAATTATACTGCCTTTACTATTTTTTATAAATAAACATACCTAATACTTCTTCCTCCTCCTAGTTTCCTCAGAATAACAACCCTGTGAGGAGAGTTGGGCTGAGAGAGAGTGACTGGCCCAAAGTCACTCGACCAGATATTTGCTCTATAAATGAATGCTGCCAAATGTGAAAGCAGGAATATCGTGTTAAATCCTACTAAATATTTTTCCAGTTTTATAGTGCTATATTACAGGATCAGCATAACAAATAATTTGTGCAAAACTATAAATATAACTAAAGTAGTCCTTGTTTAATGACCATAATTGGGACCAGCAACTCTGTTGCTAAGCAACAGATGTGTTATTTATTTATTTAATTTTATTTATTGGAATTTGTCAAACAAATACGACAACAAGAATAAGAGACTAAAAATACAATGACAGGGACAATAGGCACGTTAGTGCACTTATGCATGCCCCCTAACCAGTGGCGGGTTGCTGCCGGTTCGGACCGGTTCTTTAGTACCGGTAGCAGAAATTTACCACCGTTCGCAGAACCGGCAGTGATGACCGGCGGTCCACGCTCCCGAACCAGTCTTCCAGTCGCCACGGCTTGCAAAAAAAACCCCTCTGCGCATGCGCAAAGGCTTCTGCGCATGCGCAAAGGGTCATTTCCGGGTGTTTTGCATGACGTGACATCGCAAAACCCGCACTTCCATCGTGATGCAAACTGGTAGGGAAGGTAAGTGGAACCCACCCCTAAACTGGTAGGGAAGGTAAGTGGAACCCACCCCTGCCCCTAACGTCTGTTAGGCGAGACATTACATGACTGAGACTCGTGATTTTTCTGCCAGCTTCTCTATTGATCCTGCATGTCTGAAATTAGTTGTGAAGCATGCAGATAGTGATCACATGACCATGGGATGCTGCGACCTCAGTAAATGCTCACTGATTGCAAAGCACACAAATCTCAGTCATGTAACTGTGGGGACACTGTGAGGGCCACAAGTGCTAGAACCTGTCATAAAGTTATTTTTTTTCAGGACCTTTGTAACTTTGAACAGTTGCTAAAGAGGGCATTTCTTAAAGCAAGGTTTACCTGTAAAGTAAAATGTTATTCCTAGATATGGCATTCAGTTTCTATCTCTTCTTTCTATATTCAGAATTCCTATCTTTAGAAACCTACAAAACTGCCTTAATCTATGGTTAAACAATGGCATTTCCTCTGCATGTAGCCACAGCCATCTGTTTGAATATATTTAAAAAGAATTAGATGAATTTTTTGTGTTTCTAGATATAGAGGCTACTTTGCTTGGCAGTCTTAATTATTGATCAGACACGTACCTACATAGAAGAATCGATGGCGTGGCATGGCAGGAAAGGACTCTGGAGATTATCTGATTCATTCCGCTGCTCAGTGCAGGAACCTTTTCTATAGCATCCCTGATAGATGGCTGGCCAGCCTCACTTTCATCACTTCCAGTTAAAGAGTGTCCAGTGTCTTCCCCCAGGCAGTCTTTTCCATTGTTGAAAAACTCTTACTGTTAGGAAACTTTTCCTGATATCCCACAGAAATCCATTTCCCCATAATTTAATTTCCGTAGTTTAAACCCATTGTGGTGTCTTCTGGAACAACTCTGAAAAATTCTGCCCTGTCTTCTACATGACAGTCCTTCTGATGCTTGAAGACAGTTATCATGTCTCTGTAGACACCTCTTCTCCAGACTAAACATACTCAATGTCTCCAACCATTTGTCTTGCTTTTTTTTTTCTTTCAGGACCCTAATTAACTTGGCTGCTTTCTCTGGACATGTTCCATTTGTCAATGTATTTTCTGAAATGCTGTGCTCAGAATTGAATGTATTGTGGTCCAATCAAAGCAGAATAGAGAGAAATAACTTCTCTTGATCTTGACACTATACTGAGCAATGGACAGTTTTGCCTCTAGCCTCTTCACCTTCTCTTACAGCAAGGCTGTGAGCCTGCACTTGCAGCATGTTTAATTATTGTCATCTTTAGGGAAAGAAACAAACATGGCACAGCCCCTGCAGGTCACAAGGACAGTTCATATTCTTTATATGAACAATAAAGAAAACAAAAATAAATGCCTCTCCTTTAAGTTCATCCACAGCTCCCTGTTTGTTTATTCAGTTTGTTCTCTTCGAACTGCTTCCTTATATTTTTCCTGAAGTTGCTTCAAATAGGTTGGCAATGATGCTCCAGTGGGCAATAAGTAGTGCAATGTGCATCAGTAACATTCAGGGAACAGTAATCTGTGCTCTCCCTGATTCATCTTCCCTTTGATCCTCTTTCTCTTTTATTCTTCCCTGCCAAAATCCTTTGCTGTTACTCTTTGCTCATTTAATGAACTTGCTTGTTCACCCTCTTCACTTCCTCAGATATATCTATATCTATAGATGCACACCCACATGTGCACGCACACAGAAAAACACCCCCCCCACACACACATAAATATATTCTTAGACAAAACCACACACAAACACACCATTTATTCAAAAGTATATTTACAAAATATATTTTGATCACAAATGTTTAAGTCAGATATTGTTTTAGTTGTATCAGATTGGACCTTCCAGGTCTTCTGGATTTCTCACCTCCCATAATATCAGTGGCCTTTCTAGCTAGGGTTTATAGACGATCAAGGAAGCCTTTGGATTATACCAGAAACAACTGAATTATAGTTACCAGTGCATTGGATGGAGAAATTATACCTCTCTTATCCTCACAAATGTTCTCATACATAGAGTCTGCTTAGAACCTAAACCTAATGAAAGATGACTGAATGAAATGGGTTGTTTATTGAATCCCTTTTATTACTTTTCCAATCTCATTATGGTCTTAGCAGTTTCTCTCTCACTTTTGTGTGTCCTCTTCTGATTGCTTTTATCTGCAGCATCTGGGAGATCATAGGTCAGGCTGATGGTGGCCTTTCAGTGCTGAGGACATTCCGGCTATTGAGGGTGCTGAAGCTGGTGAGATTCATGCCTGCCTTGAGGCGTCAACTTGTGGTACTGATGAAGACAATGGATAATGTAGCAACCTTCTGCATGCTCCTCATGCTCTTTATCTTTATCTTCAGGTAGGAAGATGAAATGCATGCTGAAGACAGTAGGGCCTGTATAGCAGAGGTGGGTTCTTCCCGGTTTGGACCGGATCGCCCGAACCGGTAGCAACCCGCTGGTGACGTCACGATGACGTCACTGATCTGGTTTGGTGGGCGCCGCCATCTTTTTTTGGAAAAAAAAATTTTTTTCTTCTGCGCATGCGCAGAAGCCAAGTTTCCGGCACTGCGCATGCGTTGCCATCTTGTTTTTGGCTTTTTTTTAAAAAAAATTGTATTTTTTTATTTTTTTGCACTGTGCATGCGCGTGCGCCCACGAGGCGCAGCCACGTGGCACGGGAGGAAGCGAACCGGCAGTGAGGTAAGTTAGAACCCACCCCTGCTGTATAGGATGTGGTTAGCTTTTCTTAATGGAAGCAGAAAGATACCAAGGAACTAATAAGTGAACATGATGGCACATGGAAGATTAATATAGGGTGGGCTCCTTTTCTAGCTTAAACACTGAGAAGGGAAAATGTCAATAAAGACAAATTAAATCTCTGAGCCTAAACCTGATTTCCCCATCTTGAGTGCTTTCCAGATGTACAGACTCAAAGTCCCAGAATTTTCAACAATAGTTATGCTGGCTGGAATTAGAGAGAAATCAACCTTATATATCCAGGAGTGCCCTAAGCCATCAGAGCAGTTTTAAGCTGTAATGGGCTGATACCAACTGCACCATTAATACATGTAGTTACCGGTAGTGCGTTTATATATTTATCTTCTAGAGTCTGGAAGATGTACAAGAAAGCAAAAACTCAAGGAAATAATAAGAATAAAATAAAACCCTTACAGTCACATAAGGTTAAGGACTTCATGGAACAAAAAGGTTTTAATCACTTTATGAAAAGCAAGGAGGGGAAACATGTTCCAGAGCACTAGGTTTGGTACAGAGAAAGCCTGCTGCCTGATCCATGTCTAATGAACTTACCGTATAGAGAGACTATAATCAGGTTCTGTCAAGATGACCAGACTGGATGAACAAAATCCATTTTGGCAAAGCAATATCCTATATATTCAGATGCTAAACTGTGCACCAATGAGTTGTGCTGGCTACAGCCTCTCTACTGCCTTCTAGACCAGCTGTAGCTTTCACCCATGTGGAGGTCCAGGACATCAATGCAGTTTGCAAAAGAAGGATTTTGACTATAACAATCAGATGTTGACTCCTTCAACCTTAGATCAAAAGAAAGGGAAGTTAATTATAGCTAAGACTAGTCTTTCCTAATCTGCTTTTTTGTAAATGTTCTAGACTAATGTCCTCCTGATATTTTGAATTATAACCTCCATCATACCATACCAGTATGGTTATACTGGATCAATATATTCATTCTGGTTAGGGATGCAAAGAGGTGGAATCTGAAATATCTTGAGGTTCTCAGAGAAGGGATACTGAGTAATATTGTATTAATGTCCACTAGTTAGTTACCTTTAGTACCTTCTGTTCAAGAACAATGACATCTTTCAGTATTTTTTCAGCTTAGCCAAATTTCTTTGCCTTTAAATAAAAAAAAATGCAATAAGGCTAGAAGTTTAATAAATGAATAGTTAAAATGTAAATGAAGCAAATCAAAATAAATCTCACAATACTTCAAAGTAATCAATAAGTTTTGCTATTGTATTGTTTTTACTACTAATGTTGCATTGAGAAATAAAGTTGATGGGTTGTTTTCGGGATATATCTGAGGAGACTAACCAATGCCATCAGTTATGAACACTAGAGGTTCCATTTTGATCCTATTTCATAGGGTTGTTTTACATTTGGGGAAACTCATAAAGATTTCCCTCCATGTTTTGAAAGGGAATAATAGAATGTAAATAATTTAGATAATCATTACTTAAGAATTTGAAAACAAGCAGATATTGATTGATGCTTTACAGCTTGCCTTCAAAAGTTGTGTGTTCTCCATCACTGGAGGTTTTTAAGAAGAGACTGCACAACCATTTGTCTGAAATGGTATAGGGTCTCCTGCTTGAGCAGGGGGTTGGACTCAAAGACCTCCAAGGTCCTTTCCACCTGTGATGTTCTATGTTCTTTTAAAAACCATAAAACTTTTTTCTTCCCTACAGCATCCTTGGAATGCACATTTTCGGTTGTAAATTTAGTCTTAGAACTGACACAGGAGACACAGTCCCTGACCGGAAAAACTTTGACTCCTTACTTTGGGCCATTGTCACTGTATTCCAGGTGAGTCCAAAGTAGGGCAAGGAACAAAGAGGGGATAGAATTTAAACTTTCAATCTTCTTATCATAGAACTGTATTCCATTGTGTTTCCATAAAAGAGAGCTCATATGACTGATAATACCTTCTCTTGAAACCTACTGACTTTCACAAGCAGAACTGCCCTTCCTATTGTATCTTTCACACTGCAGTAATCTGTGGGTATCACTCCTTTCCAGAGATTGCCACTGACAATGGCATAGTACATTATAGCTAGAGGCATATGCTCATAGAAATCATGTCATGATTGCACCCTTTCCCATGTTATGCGAAATATTAGAATAGAAATATTAGAAACTTTTCCTGTTGGCAAATTATTTTGATAGTATATCTTGTTTTTTTTAATCTATTTATTTACTGGAAATACATATCCCATATTTCTGCCATTTGTTGTGGACTTAACTATATAACCTTAAACTTTATCACTCAGATCTTGACACAGGAAGATTGGAATGTTGTACTTTATAATGGCATGGCCTCAACCTCTCCATGGGCATCACTTTATTTTGTTGCTCTCATGACCTTTGGAAATTATGTTCTCTTCAACCTACTGGTGGCGATCCTAGTGGAGGGATTCCAGGCAGAGGTGAGTTGCTATAGCTATTGCTTTCAGGAAGGTCAGTTGCAAATAAGGAAGAGATTCAGGATCAGATTTCCAATGACTTATAAGTCAATCCTTGCCAACCAGGCATTGTTTTGAACAACAGCTGTTATCACTCCCACCAATACATACAGTTTCCATGAGGTGGAGCTATTGGGAGTTGAATTCTGACACATTTGATAAATACAGAGTGGAGGGAGATTGTTTTAAATCATGTTTTGTTGGGAGTGATCGTGGAAAATTATGACTACCAATTCATGAGTATATGACATCTAAGGATAGAAATGTATTTGGAATAGAATTTAATGAACTCAATTTATTTTCTTGCAAAATGTGCTCAAATCAGAAATGCATACAAAAATATTACTATTTATTTAATCAATTTATATGGCTGTTCATTCCTCAGAGTGACTAGTCAACAAAAAACAAAACAAAGCAAAAAGAAACCATACGGTCTGACTGTCAAAACCTATGAATACTATCTCCCAAGATGGGCACATCCAAATATCTGGAGGGGGGGGAGTAAGGTTCCTAATGCCTTACAAAAAACTAGGAGGGTCATAACAAATTGCATCTGGAGGTGAAGGGGACATTCATGGAGGTAGATGCTACCAGGGAAAAGGCACACTTTGTAGGTCCAGCCTGATGACATTGGCACAGAGAAGAGACCTGTAGCAGGCCCAACCTGAAGGAGCATGTGGGATTATAGTACCTTCCAAATGTTTATATTAGTTGAATCCAGATTACAATATATACACATTTTCAAATGAACTTTAAAAAATACAGATGCTTTTTTTGTAAGCATTATAAAAAGAGAAAGAGAAAATTGAGCCATTCAGACATTCCTTCCTACCTAATAATCTGAATGCTATTGTTTCTTTCATGCAGTGGTATATTATCCAATTATTTCCATAAAGTATTTTTTCACCTTTGCAATTCTCTGAAATCAAAGGGAAATCACTCTGTTGCTCTCATGATGCTCACAATTCCCAGGTCTTTGCATTTATTTTCCCAATGCAGGGTGATGCTAACCGCTCATGTTCAGATGAGGACCAGAGTTCATCAAATATTGAAGAATTTGACAAGTTCCAGGATAGTTCAGGTATTAACAGGGAATACACAATGTGTATGTCTATATAAAAGCATATAACATCTTGGACAGTATCCTTCCTTCCTTCCTTCCTTCCTTCCTTCCTTCCTTCCTTCCTTCCTTCCGCTCCAAGATACGCTCTGGATCCACAGAGATGAATCCTTCAGTCCATTTTCATTTCCAGTTCACAAACTTTTCTAAAAAATATTTGCTGCATTACAGTGCAGAAATTCAGATGCCCTTTCTTCTATCCAAGATGCATAACTTAATTCAGAATGTAACAGAGGCTTAGGCAGTCCTGATAAAATTAAAATAGTTTCATTGGAACAACAATAATGATGATAAAAGTGTTCAGATCAATTTCTCAGTTGAGTTTCAATCAGACCCCTACTGCTCAAACTGCACAAAAAATAGTTAACTTTCAAAACCATAACAAAATATCTAGTGGCTACTGATTTAGCAACACCGAATTTTGGATGAATTAAATCAGTAAAAGCCAAGATGAAAGAAATTGATCAATGCATTTGGGGAGAGCAATCTGAACCTAGAATTACATGAGGCTTGTCAGATCTCCATTTTGCTGCCCTTGGAGCCATGATTGCTGAAAAGCAATGGCACAATTTTCTGACATTTTGAGATGGGAAATGGATGAAAACTGTTGTATAAGCTCTAAAACAAGTATATCACAAAAACAAAATAAAAGCCCAGGCCCATGCAAGTGATATGATTCTGCACACTTTACAAGCCTGAGCCACCTTAAAAGCATCAAGCATGACTCTTGGCTACAAAAAGGTTTCTTGCCAAAGTTAACAATTCAGAATATTTTAAAAGAGCAGGAGAAAGCCCAATTATATAGATTATAAAGCTAAGTCAACTTGCAGGAACAATCTATGTTGGAAGGAGTTCAAAAGATCTAAGAAAGATGAGTCCAAGCAATCACTTTTGGAAACAAAGGCTGAAAAGGAAATCAGAACTTTAGCATTTGAAGCAGCGGTGGGTTCCTCCCAGTTCGGCCCGGTTCTTAAAGCCGGTAGCGGCGGCGGCATGAGGCTCCGCCCACCTGCCCGGGACACTTCTGCGCATGCGTAGAAGCGTTTGGTGCGCAAGCGCGCGCGCGAACCGGTAGTAAAGGGTTTTAGAACCCACTACTGATTTAAAGACCAAACACGAATGCAGTATGTTTTCTTCACTCCAATTTCGCACCATACATGCCAATGGCTATAAAAGTCCATTTCCCCCATTTTCAATCAAAAGAAGGACCAAGAATGATATCCAGCACCACAAATTACTCCTGGTCTTTAGTTTTCTTTCCTAGCCCAGTATTTCTCATTTTTTGTTTACCTAAAATTGCAGTGCATATACAGAATTTGATGCTAGCTAGGAATGATGGCAATTATAGTCTCCAACTCATCTGAAGAATGGAAAATACATTGCACCATTCCAATTAATTTTTTCTGCTTACTTTTACTAAATTTGGGATTTGGGATAAAATGTGCAAATAAAATGATGACACAAATTTCACCCCTTGCATACTTGCGATGCAGGAGCAAAAGTGTGGTGGTGCTTGCTTTGTGATTTATGACATACATTTTGTCATTCTGGTATCATTGTGGCTAACTGCAGACACTTGTGCATTCAGCACAAATTTACTTCTGAACTGTTACCACTGGACTACCCTTGCCTACTCTAGTAGTTCTCATTCTGTTACAGTGAAAGAAACTTGTGGTGGTAAATGTTAAGCAAATGTTAAAGGATAAGGGGTGTTCCCCCCCCCCCACTTTAATCTAGCAGAGTTTCATCCAATATTTCCAAGCTTCTGTAAGCATAGCATAAAACATTGTTAGAATAGGAACATGAAGAAAGAGGGAAAAAGGATTAATTTATTTCCATATTGTTCCTTGTTTTCTACAGGCATAACTACAGGATTAGAATATATGTATGTTGAACTGTTTATTTTAATTAAAAATATCTTCCCTGGGTATTATCTCTCTTTCTCTCTGTGTTTTGTCTGTTTTGTTTTTGTTTTTTCTCAGATCCAAAGCTTTGTGCAATTCCCATGACTCCAAATGGACATCTTGATCCCAGCCTTCCTTGTCTAAACCAGCCTGGGGCAACTGCTGGAATGATGAATCCATCTCGCAATACTCTGCAGTCAGATATCCTCATGGCCCTTGAATCTCGGAAAAGCAGCGTGATGTCTTTAGTAAATGAATTTAAATCCATCTGCAACATACTTACGTTAAGAGTCATATATTAGGATCATCTTCCAACTCCAATATCTGAGAATTTGGCCTTTAATTAGTAGAATCGTTATGTAAACTTTTCCACTTATATATTCTGCAATCAGTATGTTTGATTGATATCTATGCACTTTCCCTACCCCTCTTCATTTAACATGGTAGAAAAGGGGATCATTGATTATTTTTCCCTATATTGAAATGAATAGGATTATACAAAATAGCTAAGAATTGATACCGAAGCGCTGCTGAATAGTAGTTAACACTGGCTGTGATGTAATAAAAATAAGAACTAGGCCAATGCAATTAAAAGTATATCTAGTGTAAGCCTTTACTTTTCTAATTTACAAATACACTAGCTTGATGTGCTGAAAGGACAGTCTTTGACTCTGCAGATGATTGTATCATACTTTCTTTCGTTATGACCATCAACTAGGATGATAATTTGGGAGTCCAACATAGTCTGGGGGAGTTAGAGATTTCCCACCCATACTGGACACAGTCCTAGACCTGAAGAGGAAGAACAAAGTTCAATTCCATCTTGGCAAAAAGTGGTCTTGAATGATAATAGTCATCATATTAAAGAAGACATTTACTCGAGTTGGATTCACAAAAGGAGAGAACATCTTTTTCGATTGTGTTTGCCACCTAGAGAGACTAAGGGAGATGACTTTCATGGAGATACACAAGATTTGTTACCAAAGTGATGAAATATGTCTTAAATCCACAACAGACCAGGGGTGGGTTCTAACTTACCTCGCTGCCGGTTTGCTTCCTCCCGCGCCATGTGGGCACGTGCGCGCGCGCTTTGCGTGCATGCATACGCATGCGCAGTGCCGAAAAATAAAAAACAATCCAAAAAAAGCCAAAAACAAGATGGCAGCGCATACACAGTGCTGGAAACTCAGCTTCTGCGCATGTGCAGAAGAAAAAAAAATAAAAAATAAAAAAAATTTTTAAAAAAAGTTCCAAAAAAAAGATGGCGCCGCCCACAGACCGGCACCAACCGAACCGGCTCCGTGACATCACCATGATGTCACCAGCGGGTTGCTACCAGTTCGGGCGAACCGGTCCGAACCGGGAGGAACCCACCTCTGCAACAGACATATAATATTTGGCAGAGGCTCAGGCAGATGCTTCATTAAACCATAGGAGTATAAGCAGGGAGAGAAGGTACAGCAGAGCTAGGTTTGAAAAATTGTGTTACTATAGCTAATTTCAATAAAAGTAGTTTTGGCCTTTCTGTGGAGTTGATTTCCTGGTCTGGCCTACCTAGTGGAACTGACACCACCTGGAGTCTTATAACTATTTCCATTAATATTACTTTAAAAAAAAAAAGTAAGGCACAGGTACGTCTTGTGTACCAACTGCGGCCCTATTTAGATCAGGAGGCTCTGCTCACGGTCACTCATGCCCTTATCACCTCACGGCTTGACTATTGCAATGCGCTCTACATGGGGCTACCCTTGAAGAGTGTCCGGAGACTACAACTGGTCCAGAATGCAGCTGCGCGAGCAGTCATGGGTGTGCCAAGGTACACCCACACAAGTGCCATCCTTCGCGAGCTGCATTGGTTGCCGATTGCGCTCCGGTCACAATTCAAGGTGTTGGTTGTTACCTTTAAAGCCCTACATGGCTCAGGACCAGTTTATCTTACTGGCCTTCTGTAAAGCCCTTAAGACCTGGCTTTTCCGGCAGGCCTGGGGCCAATAGTTGTTCTGATTGGCCCATGCATGGTTGCGTGAATGTTTTATTTTAAATATAGTTGGGGTTTTTTTTTTTTCCCTTTCTTTTTTAAATTGTTTTTATATGTTTTATTTTTTATGATGTAAGCCGCCCAGAGTCCTTCGGGAGTTGGGCGGCATATAAATTTTATAAAATAAATAAATAAATAAATAAATGTTTAATTAAATGATTCAGTGCATTAATTATATGTGTAATTAAATGTTTTAAATTAAGTTTTCACTTAAAGAGCCAGTTTGGTGTAGTGATTAAGATGTTGGCCTAAAAACCAAGAAGCTGTAAGTTCTAATTCCACTTTAGACATGAAAAATGGGGAAAATAGGAGGAGGAAGGATTATTGTGGGTGTTCCTCACCTTGAGTTATACAGTATATGAAAAAGGGCAGGATAAAAACAAAGAAAAGTGATGCA
Source organism: Thermophis baileyi (assembly GCA_003457575.1). NCBI lineage: Eukaryota > Metazoa > Chordata > Lepidosauria > Squamata > Dipsadidae > Thermophis > Thermophis baileyi. The sequence continues at coordinate 3,168,537 of QLTV01004445.1, forward strand.
TCAAAAAGGAGAAAAATGAATGTTTGTAACACCCTCAATTATTGAATAAGATGAAAAGAAACTGAAAAGTTTATCTCATTTTTCCATGTATTAGTCCACTTATCTATTTCCTTACTCTGTTTTTTTGAGAAGGGAACATTAGGTGGGAGTTAAGTCTTACAAATTCAGTAGTATAAAATGTATAACAAATAAATAAAAATATGCAGTGGTGCATGACTAAAACTACTGTATGTCAACCTCTTGTTTTGAGTGGGAGCACTAAATGGTTTTTTGTTGTTGTTGTTGTTGTTGTTTTGGGCTTTCTTCCAGTCTAGCTCCCGTAGCTCTCATCACCATGGGGCTCGGTATCATAGCGGAGGCTGGGGAAGCAGACGTTCCAGTTGGAACAACCTTGCTCGAGGACATAGCCTCAAACACAAGCCTTTTTCAGCTGAACATGAATCACTTTTATCTGGGGAGCGGCACATGATAACAGAGGCAGAGCGAGAAAGGCCAGTAATTCACCATCATCGACGGACATTTTCATTGGATACCCAAGATTCCTCTGAACTGGAATTGGCTCCAGCAGTCTCATCCGGGCACAAGCCATCATGGAAGATAGGAGTGACTCTAGGGCCAAGCAAGCACCAGGACTGCAATGGTAAAATGCCCACAATCTCTAAGGATATCTTTCCAGAAATGAACAATCGGAAAGACCATGGAGAAGATGATGAAGAGATAGATTATGTAAATATTCATTCATTCATTCATTCATTCATTCATTCATTCATTCATTTAAATGTATTGACAACATACTTATTTAAATGTATTGACCACATACTTTATCACAAGGTAACTGGGTGCTTTATAATATTAAAAAGATAAAACATTACAAAACCTATAAACAATAAAAAGATAAATACTCAACTTTAACTAAAAGATGGGGAGGGAGGTAGTAGGATGAACATGTCTGTCAACAACCTCCAACTTGAAGCCCCCTCATAGGAGCCCCAGGCCAACTGACAGAGCCAGGTTTTCTTGTGAAAAGTCAGGAAGGTTGGAACCGACCTCATTCTGGGGAGCAAGATGATCCAAAGGGCAGGTGCTCTGGCAGAGAAGGCTCTTCTCCTGGACCTGCCAGCTGGAATACCTTGGCCGATGGGGCCCACAGCGGCATGCCTCTTCTGCTGGCCTGGGTGGGGTAGGCCAATCCCATTGGGATGAGATGGTTCTGCAATATATTTTCTATCTTTACTAAACAAAATTGAAAAATGAGAAAAAAAATTATAGTAAACAGATGAACTCTATTACTGTACAGTGCAAAAGAAAAATCACAACAAAGTTTTAGTGTGATTCCTTCTACAGTGATCCCTGGAAGAAGATCTCACAGTAGCATCCCATTAAGGAGGAAAAGTAGATTGAGAGAGAATCCAAGCGGCTCAAGGGTCTCAAAGCAAATTATTTTACTGCAGTATTCTAGCTGTTATTCGTTGTTCTTCCATTCCATTCCTATGTGATCAATAATTTCATGACAGATCAGAGTAATACTTCTGAATTCTCTGACTATGCATCATTGTCTTGTGGGTATGGTCTTCGTTATGTTTTTATAACATGCAGAAGTGATTATAATTAATATCTATATGTTAGATAGTGAACAACTAAAGATCAGTACATGGGTGATTTTCAGTTAGGCATGATAGATACAGAAGAAAGGGAAACAAGTACTGCTCAACAACTTCTGATTTTCTGCTTCTGTCTCTACAGAGCCTGTGTTTCCGTATAAAGAAGATGATAGAGGCCTACAAGCCAGATTGGTGTGAGTTGCGGGAAGATTGGTCCATCTATTTATTCTCACCAGAAAACAAGTATGTTTCATTTACTTGTGTTTTAGGGAATGGAGATTCAAATATGGATTTATCACCCTGTCTTCGATTTTAGCGTAGAAATGATTTAACTACTTGCAGTCATACAAGAAGACTTACTTTTCAATTGGACATTCAGGTGATCATACTATAAAATTAGGAACAATAATGAAACATTGCTCCTTTTTTCTTTCCCTCCCTTTTTCCTCCCTCTTCCTCCTTTGGTCTTGCTTTTGAATTTTGCTTTCCATATTTTTCAGGTGACTCTATACTGGCATTTTATCTTTAGACCAAGTGATGTAAAATATACTGTACATCATCATCCCATTCTCCTGATATTTTTTTTTAACTTAGTGTTTTGTACTTTTCCCATATTACTCTGGCTCTATTTCCCCAATGATTATAGTTTCAGCATATTCTCAAATCATATGCATTTAGGTTTATCCACTTTGAAAACCAGTAAAGATTATTTAGAGCTGTAGAATCTACTTTGCAACATTTTCTCCCACTTTCTCCTTTGATCTCTGTCGGCATAACAGGTATCCAGGCAAGAAATTTGTTTTTTTCTGCATAATCACACAGTATCTATTTTTAAACCTGCATTTCTGTCCTTATTAAGCAGATATGCATATACTTGCCATACTTAACAACAACACCATGACTGCCCCCTTCATGGATAATTGCAGCAATGTGTTGTGCCTTGTGGCATGTGCTTATGGAGTAAATACAAAATCCTTAACCTTTCAAAATGTTCCTACATCTCCCAAATTACAAAAGCATGCATTGGTGTATCACATTATAAAAACTGCATTCATAAACATGTGGTCGCCATACAATAATTGCATTTGAGAAAATACAGGCTCCTACAACATGCCCTGAGCAAATAATATTGCATTTCAATAGAAAGTCTTACAGAAACTAAGGAATCTATTCTTGCTTTTAAAATGCAAGTTGATTGATCAATTATGTACTATCAAGTAAATGGGAGAAAATAACTACAGGTAGTCCTCAACTTACAACAGTTTGTTTAGTGACCGTTTGAAATTACCACAGCACTGAAAAATGACTTATGACCGTTTTTCACACTAACAACCATTGCAGCATCCCCATGGTCACATGTTCAAAATTTAGGTGTTTGGCAGCTGGTTCGTATTTATGACGGTTGCAGTGTCCTAGAGTTGCATGATCATCTTTTTCAACCTGCTGACAAGCAAAGTCAATGGGGAAGCCAGAGTCACTTAACAACCATGTTGCTAATTGAACAACTGCAGTGATTCACTTAATAGCTGTGGCAAGAAGTATCACAAATTGGGGCAAAATCCACTTAACAAATGTTAAGTGACATTTAGCCACAAAAAATTTGGGTTCAATTCTGGTGAATTGAGGACTGCCTTGAGGAAGTTGAGGACTGCCCCTAACTCTTTCTATTTTTTAATTTTGGTTAACATCTAACGTTTAATGCCGTACCCTTTTCCATCCCGTTTGTCCTACTTCCTTTAAATCTTCCAGGTGTCTCTGTCAACCATTTATGCACAATTTTTTTTAGGCCATCAAGGATGAAGTGATGTTTGTAAGGATGAGATGATATCACCAGGAGGAGTTTGTTCAGTATAAAATAGGTGTATTAAACCTTTTGGGAATGAAACAAATGTCTGAAGAGGATGTGTTTAAAAACTGGTGGGTTTGCCACCAAATTTTGTTAATGTGAACTGGGATGCATGGGGAAGCCTACTGTGACCATGATATGTCCATTGTACATATATTCATAGATAACCTTTCATAGTTTAGAACCAACTGTCTTCCAGATTTCGCATTCTCTGCCAAACTATCATTGCTCATAAGCTATTTGATTATATCGTCCTGGCCTTCATTTTCTTGAACTGCGTTACTATTGCCTTAGAGAGACCTGAGATTGAACAGAGGAGCACGGTGAGTAGCTTTGTATAATAATAAGTAGACTTGTAATTTTAGGAGTTAGAAACTCATAAATGCTTTCTTCAGCCTCTAAATAGTATTGTATACAATAATTGGATTTAATTCTAAGAATTCACTTTATGCTGTTCGGAAATATCCAGAGACGTTTGTTTCAGAAAGTGTTATGTTCTAACTGTTATAACTGTGTTGCATGGTTCCAACCAGGTCCAGCGTTTGAGCGGGAAAAAGCTCAAACGCTATTGGCTGGTCTGTCTGACAGCTCCCTATAAAAGGGCAAGCTGTCAGACTGCTCTTTGCTGGTTGCTGATACAAGAGCTGAAATAAAGAGCTGCTTTGGAAGTCTGTCTCCTGTCATCTCTACCCACTATCCAACAGTGGCGACGAGGGCTTGGGCCAGGAGAACTGTGACTAGCTTCTTCAGCACTTTCAACCAGCCAGGCAGACATCTTCCTGCCTCCTTCTTCTGGTCTGTCTGACAGCTCCCTATAAAAGGGCAAGCTGTCAGACTGCTCTTTGCTGGTTGCTGATACAAGAGCTGAAATAAAGAGCTGCTTTGGAAGTCTGTCTCCTGTCATCTCTACCCACTATCCAACAGTGGCGACGAGGGCTTGGGCCAGGAGAACTGTGACTAGCTTCTTCAGCACTTTCAACCAGCCAGGCAGACATCTTCCTGCCTCCTTCT